>JAVSBS010001842.1:2392-43157 GCA_033124195.1 Coracias cyanogaster | reverse complement strand
AGGGGGAGTGAGTGGGTGGGCGTGGCGTCCTTTGATATCGTAATATATCCATAGAGTAAATAAGGTTTTGTTAGAATCTATTTGGTAATAAACTTGTTAAATGCTCATCAATCTCCGTGTTTGCCTACGAGCTTGTTTGGGTAGTGTCTCGCCTTGCCTTCGATCCTCTCCCCTTTTGGGAGGCTGGTGCCCGGACCGCGACAACGTGATTTTTGACTTCTAAATTCCACTTCCTGAAGGATTTCCCAATAATCCATGGAAGTTGTAGTTCTCTTTAGCTGACTTAGGAAGACATTTCAAAACACTGGGTTGGTTTCCCACAGGGAGGTAAGAGCTAAATGAGAACCAAGTAGAACATAACACATACATATGTTCATCCATACAATAACACTAGGTGATCGCTGTCTTAAAAAGCCACGGGGTGAGATGTGGGAAACCGACCCACTATTTTGAAATGTCTTTCCTCCGGAAGTCAGAAGCCAGAAGTCAGAAGTTGTGGGGGATGTGGCAAGATATAAAAATCTGAGGGAAAACAGAAGACTCTCTCTCTTTTCCCCCCACCACATTGAGAGATGCACTGCTGTGACCATAGCCCGGAGATTCGCCGCGGCCGTCCCCGTCGCTGTGGTCACATCTGGTCTCTCTCTCTCTCTCGTACATGCACTGCCAAGCGCTTGGCGGGACTGCTCCTGCTGAGTACACATGAGTCCTGAGCCAAGGCAAGTCCCGTCGCCACCCGCCAGTGCGAGCTGCTACGGCTGGTGCCGAGCCAAGCCGGGTCCCGTAGCCGCCCGTCAGCACAAGCTGCTACGACTGGAGCTGGGCCGAGCCGGGTTCCGTCGCTGTCACCAGACCCTGCCCACCCCATTGCCACATGCCAGAAAAGGGGTAGATACACACGACACACACACACACAATCTACATACAGGTTATATTTTGACTCAGTTAAGTTCTTATTTGCCCTATCCCCTCGGTGGTTTTCTAGTTCTCCTCAGTTAAGGGAGAGTGAATGGGTGGGTGTGGCATATCGTGGTATCTCCATAGAGTAGACACGGTTTATGTGAATATATCTGGTAATAAATTCGTTAAATACTCCTCGGTCTCAGTAATTGCCTACGAGCTTGGAGGGAAGTATCTCCCTCTGCCCTCGATCCCCTTTCCCTTTGGGAGGTGGGTCAGATGCTTGCACGCCGACCGCGACACTTGGCTTCCTTCCCCTCTAGCTCCAAACCACCAGCTCCACAGTCCCAGCATCAGAGCAGCCAGGTGACAATCTGCTCGCCAGGGAGATGGCTATAGTCCTTCCGCGTGTCTCGTATCTCACTCAAGTATAGGGAGCGGGACCACCTCTGGCTCTTCCTCCTGTTCTCATGATGGCCCTGTGTGGTGCATGAAGGCATGGACCCTGGATGCTGGTGCAAACAAAATCATTTATTCACGCAGTTATCTGCTATATATACTCTACATGCTGTTAGTCTCATGTTCTACAGATTTTCTAATGTAGCCTGGTTAGACAGTTCTCTAATTGGTTAGTTATAATTTTATCGTTATCTTCCTTGCAGGAGGTGGTCAGACTTCTCGCAGTTATTTACGATGTGCAGATGTGGCAATAATCCTTGACCTCTCAGCCGCTCCACATTCTTCTCACGGCTCCTTTATTTTTACACAACCTTGCACATGATCAAGGGTCTTATGATATTGTACAATCTCTGTTCTCCCCGCAGCCCTGGTTCATCCTCATCCCTCACTATACAAACTGATTTCTTGGTGTATTTCTTTTTCTGAATAGGGGCAACTGATACTGGCACAGGCTGCTTCTCTGGCTCAGCTGCACTATCAGTTGGTTTGTTGTCAGGTTCAGAGACCTCTTCTTCCCCTTGAGGGCACTGGATAGTGCTGAGCAGGATATGGTAGGCATGGGCAAGTCCCCAACACATTGCAGTAATTTGTGTCTCCTGGGAGTTGCCAGGTTGACAGCATACCTTCTCTAAGTGCTTTACTAGTTTATCAGGACTCTGCACCTTGCTGGCAGGGCCTGCTGAAGCTCCTGCAGGACTGTGGGTGCATGGTATGCCACAGAGCCTTCCCAGAGGCTCTGCTTCAGACCTGCTGGGCTGAGGCCAAAAATCTCCCCTTTCCTCTCTGTGTCTCAGGGAGGACACAGCCCAGCTCTGCGGAAACACCCTGGCAGGATGTTAGGAGCCCTCCTTGCTGCACCTGCTGCTGAAGAAGATACATCTGCCTGCACTATAGCCCACAGCTCAAGTTCCAAAAAGGTTCGTCAAGCCTCCCAGGGGATTTGGCAAAGAAAGGCAGGCTGTGCTGCCAGGGTGGTGACCAGCTGTCTGCGTCCCCATCCTTGTCTTGAATGCTTTTTCCTCTTTCCATTTTTGCCTTTGGCCAAAGAGAAGGGTATTCCTGTGGTCTGCACCTTTGCCTGGTGGAAGTGGCTCTGGGCACCCACAGCAAGTCAGGATGAAACTATGAAATTGGCATGTGGTGGATGCTGTGGCTGCAGAAATGCCTGCTGCAAGCTCCTCACTCCCCCCTGCCCTGACTGCAACCTCATTGTCTTCATTTTCCCTGTAAGGTGCGTGAGAGGGGAAGCACCAAGTAGCTGTTTGCTATTGTAAGGGGTATCAGGGAAATTAAGCAGGTGCCTAAACTGGGTGAATGTCTAATGAATGCAGTCCCCCCCCCACCCCTTCAAGAAGCCCTCCATCAGGTTGCTTAGTTACATCTACCCTGCTGTCCCCACCACCTCATGTCCTCTCTGTGGGCTGACTGGGCAGGCAGACAAAGCCATCACTGCAGGCCAGACTGGCCACTCCTTTGTCTCAGCTCAAGCCCAACATCATCAGCCCTGCAACATCAAAATCCTAGAAAGTGGCTAATGCACAAGCAACAGGAGCAGAGGAGAAACTAGCTTCCAGTGGCACCCACCTTCCCATTGCATCCCCATGCACCTTTGAGAGCATGTTTAATTTTAGATGCAGAGAAGAAAAGCAGCAACCCACAGCCCGGAGGCCTCAGCTGCTGCCCCAGTGTCACTTGAGCTGTTTTGTGCCTAGAGGTCACATCAGGGCTCTACATTCAGATGCTCTCCAGCAGTTTTGCATTTCAGCATTGCAGACACAAGTGGGAAAGCAAAAGCACTGAAACCAAGAGGGTGTCTGTCTGCAGGTAATGTGCTCAGATTGAACCATACGTCAGCCCTGCACAGGACGGACACCTGGATGGGGGGCCGGCTGCCTGTGTCCCAAGGACAAAGGTGTCAGCACGGACTGTGTTGTTGCTTCAGTGGACATTTTGGGGTTGAGTGGCCTCAGTTTTACAAGAGGCTCTTGCTATTCCTGCTGCAGAGATTAACAAGGAGGTGCTTAGACCTCAGTTCTCCCAGCTCAATATACAGCTTCAGCAAAGGATGAAGTCAGTAGAGCCACCAGGCTGTCAAACCAAAGACTCATGCATTGGCACCTGTTCCTACTCTGTTTGGGGACTTTATGTTTAAAACTAGCAGCAAAAGGAAGATCCTTGGCAGACCCCAAGGCTTTTCTGGCTGTGCAGCATAGGAAAGCCTTGCTGGACATAGGGCTGTTGGTCTGTCCATTCATCCAAGTCATTGTCACTGTTTTGAAGTTTTCTTGTGATGGTGCAAGTACATGCAGTGCTCCCTGTGCAGTGGCAGAAAGGTGATAGTGTGGGGGAAGCTTTGGGAGTGTCCTGCAGATGGCCATGCTCCAGAGTCATCCAGAGAAGCCTGCGGTCCATTCATCCTCCAGATTCATGCTTCAGCTTCATCTGCTTCCATCTAGTGCACATCTGCCTGTTCCCAGGGGAGCATAACTGCTGGAGTGACTTGAACACTGAAATTCACACTATTAGATTTCATGCATAGCTCTGAAAGTAAGAACTGAGACCATTCACCAGGCATCAGTGGGATGGGGACTGAACAGGGGCCAGTCCCATCGGTGCCTTGGCCAGGAGCTCCATGAGCCACTATGCTGTCACAACTGGGTCTCTGTCTGCTTTGCTTATCAAGTTTCCAAAATGAACTGCTGCAGCCCTGGTACAGGGTCTCCACAGCAGCACCCAGGTTCCTCCTTTCCTGCTCTGCCTTTTTGGGTGACTGATCACATTCCTGCTACGACCAAAGTGAAGTGTTGGAGCCCATCTCCCATAGCACAAACCAACAAGGGGCTCTCAAAGCGCAGAGCCTCCATACCCACAACACAGGATGTGCCACACTGACCTTCACCCATCCACACTCTGCTCCCCCTTGCAGCCACCCTTGTGGCTCTGGAGGCTGGGGACAAATCTTCTGGGTGTGTTTCTGCAAAACAAACAGGCTCTTCTTGCCATTTTTTTAAAGGAACAAACCAAACTTGAAAGCAGAGCCTGGCAGGCCAGCTGCTTTCTATCTGAAGTGCTAGAGCTGGCGGAATGTTGCTGCATCTTAATGGCATCGGGCTGGATGGAAATCAGGATTCTAGTGGCAGAGGCAATACTGGCACTGTTATAAATAGAGCAGCTGTGATAACTGCTCATGAAGCTTTTTAGCCTTTAGGATATGAAGGACCAGCATTAAGCTACACTGAGAGATCCTGTTATCCTTGGCGTTGGTAGGAGCTAGGAGAATTGCAAAGGAAGGAGGACAGTGGATGACTGTGGGTTTGGAAATCCTTCTCCTTGTGAATCTGAGTGTAAGCCCTTTGAACACACAGCCCTTCTGCTGTGTGTTGCCTCCTCTTGCTTTGCTCTGCCTGCTGTTAGGGTGTTAGACCATGCGTGGCTGCAGCAGTGCAAGCACTTCAAGCCAACCTCGTGTCCTGCTGCAGGAAGCGCGGGTTTGCTGGACCCCTGCAGCGTATAAATACATTGCACCTGAAAATTATTCCAAGAATTGAGATTCAGGCAAAGGCCTCCTATGGTCTGTGGCCTAGATTGCTCTCAAGGCTGGCACTACTCAGGCACACCAGCATCTGCGCTCAAAGTGCTGGCATGGAGAGCATCATGCCTGGCCAATGTCACTTCCCCAGCCTTACAAGCAGCTTCCCACCTGCGAGTGTCCGGGAAATGTAGCAATATCCTGCCAGGCTGGCAGGATACCCCCATTTTAAAGGGGTATTTTTAGACCAGATCATTTCACAGCCCAGGCAACAGGAGGCTGCGGGAGGAGCTATGGCAGAGTGAGTGAGGGGGCACTGCATTGTAATGCAAGGGGGAGACCCAGGCTTGCCCTGGAGCTGCATTCACTGCTGAAGACAGGGGCAAGCTCTGCCTGCTGCCTTGCGAGCGTGTTGCACTCTGGTTGCCACACTGTTCATTCCTGCTGCCTTAGCACATGGTGCACAGCTAATTCCCCTCTGTGCAGTGGTAGATTTTGCATAGCTGAGTGTCACAGGGAGGTTTTGTAAGCTTTGGGGCTCTGCTTCTGTGGGAGCACCCCTGCATTACTGCTTTGGTTCAGAACAAGAACATGGTGGTGAAACCACTCTCCCAACTGCCTATTCTCACTGCACTGTGGCTCAATGGTAAAGCTTGTGGCCTGGTTTCCTTCAGGATGAAACTCAACCCAGCTGTACCTTCTGTCCCCAGTCCCTGAGACCCGGACCATCTCTTGTCCAAACCATGCCCTGGAGCCAGGGTGTGGGAAGTGGCAGGTTAACCCTTGACGTCATCCATCACTCAGGGCTCCTGTTGCTGGTTCTGTAGGGGTGTGCCTGCGCCTGTGTCTCGGGAACACCTCCTCACCCCAGGCTGGGACCTGGTTTGAAGGTCGCGGCGGAGCTTCCAAAACAATCGTTGTCTTTTGGCGTGCAGGCGGCAGAGGGAACGGGCACGTCATGACAGTGCGCCTTTAAGAGAGGCCCCTAAGCAGGCTGCGGCCATCCGGCGCGTGCGCTGATTGGTCGAGCGGCCTGCACGAGAGCTAGGGGCGGGGACAGCCATTCACTAATCTGAGAAGTACTTACTCCCTTAAAGGACACAGGGCAGTAGCAGGAGGGAGAGCCAGCGCCAGCTCTGGACCTCCGCGGGTGCCCGACGCTCCCAGGGACACCAACCTTCATTCTTCTCCCTCAGGCTGGGCAGGTTCCCACGCCAGAAAGCGTGTCGTGGGGCAACACAGCCGAGATGAGGCACCAGTGTCCCCATGAGCTGGGGGCAGAGGGAGCTGTTGAAAGGGCTTTGCTCCATCTGGAAGGGGCAGACTGGAGGAGAGCTTACCAGGCAAAAGAGAGAAAGTGTGGACCCATAGAGCTCCCCTTCTCATTCCCCATGCACGGTGGGAATAATCGAAGAAAGGGCATCTCTCAGCCCTAGATGTGGGTAGAGGTCCCTCTGGGCAGATATGTGCTGCCCAGGGCAACCCCAGATCTAACCAGAGCCATACTGAGCTGTTGCAGCACCTTCAGAGCCACATGTTGACCCAGCCTAAGGATGGGACTGGTTCCTGCAGAGTGGCTCCTACTGGGGATTCTATGAGAGCTGACTTGTGGAGCTTTCTGGCCCCGAGGTCACACTGGCTTAGGCAGGGCCAGCCCAGAGACCTCTGACAACCTTGTACAGCACAAGCAGGGTGTGTTCTGCTGCCACTAAGACTGAGTGTGTAGGTGCACCCAGGGACAGCTTGGGTCTAGTGAAAGATGCAGGGAAACAGGGTGTCTGGTGGAGTCAAGTAGGCACAACCAGCCAGAGAACAATGTACAGGACCAAAAAAATACATCAACCAATTATCTTAAAGACATGAGACTTGGAAATACCTCACTCTAACTCTGGACTAAAGTGGTGAAGTTGTGCCCTGGTCACATTTTCAAACCCACTCTCTGGTCCATTAGACTGGAAATGTGCTTTATCCTTAAAGGAAATGAGGCACACACAAGGACAGGGCACCCACACACCACAAGGCACGGCAATGCTGTAATTGCCATACCCATGCAGCAGCAAGGCTCCCACCTTATGCCCAGTGAGATGCCACAGGCAGGCAGCCCACAGCCAGCCCATGCCAGGCTGCCAGGTGATGGGGAGATCAGCTGTGGGTGTTGAGGCTGTCAGGAAATTTGTAAAGCCTACTGCAGCTAATTGCTACTAAATAGAGCCTCCAGGCTCTCCTTTACAGGAAGGGAGCTTGAGCTCTGCTGCAGGCACCTGCCGCAGGTCTCCATTGCTCCTCTCCCCTGACAGTGCAGTGATGGAAGACATTTAGTTGGCTATAATGTCAATTGCAGAAAGTGGCCAGTGGTGTTTATTGAAGGTCTTTTAATGGTTGCTGCCACAAGTGAGGATACAGGAACTGCGTATTGGCACTGGGCAACATATCAGGCATCATTAATAGAAAGAAAATGGTTTTGCCATGGAGGAGAATAATTTCTTTGGCAACTGCCCTGAGAGTGCTGAGAGCTATTGGTCCCTTGGTATGCCTGGTTATTATTATCCCAGCTGCACATTTCCCAGTGTGAATTGCTGCCAGTGGCAGGGAGGAACAGTCTCAGCATGAGATGTTCGTTATCCTGCCCCTTCCCACTCATCCGTGACTGCACAAACCCTCCGATGCTCACAGGAACCACTGGCCCCATTTGCCCACTAGCTGTGCCCACAGTTCTGCAGTATGCCTGTTCAAGTTTTATTTGACAGGGTCCAGACACAGTGAATTGCAAATCCTTGCAGGGGGGTCTGTGGTAGTGCTAAGGAACCAACTGACAGACTGAGCCAAGTTCAGTTGGTTCTTCCTTCACTGCTCATCTCCCTGTGGCCTACTGCCCTCCACGCATTTGCCTTCTGGTGCTTCCCAACCCCTCTTCTCAGCTGTGTGGCTGCAGACCCTGCTGCCTCCCCTGCACTTTGGACATTGAGTAGCTTTTTTTGCAGGTGATTTCCGTAGAGGAAGGTACCTTTCCCAGGCGATACTGTCTCTCACCTTCTCTCCCAACATTACAAAGATGACACCTTCCCAATTTGCACCTAGACACAGAGCTAACATATGGCTTTGGTTCTTCAGAGGACCCAGCTCCTGCTTGGGCTAAAAGCAAGGAGCATTGGGACAGCACTCATGTGACCATCATCTCTGTGAGGAGCTGGCTGCCTTCAGCCTGCCCCGTCTTCTGCTCCTAGGAAGGCTGTAGGTACAACAAACCCCCAGCTTCTGGTCCCCCACACTTGCCTTCCTTGTCCTGCAGGACTTGATGTGAGAGGAAGGAAGTGACAACAGTGAACAATGTCATGTAAATAACACTACCTCCAGGGATTTCTTGACACTTTGCTGAAATTAGCACCTGTAAAAAGAGCCACTGCCAAATCTGAATTTAAATAAGATGGGCAGGCTTCTAGGGAAGAGGGTAGAGGGTGAGCAAGCTCTTGATTTCCTTTAATTACCTCCTTCCGTGAAGGCACTTGCCTGGAAATCAGCTCCCAGTTCCTTTATCCCTGCTCAATGCCTACATCACTGGAGTGAGATGCCCACAGCTGCCTGAAAGCAGTGAGCACTGCACCTGCCCTACCAGATCCAGGTCTGGGCTCCCCAGTGCAGGTGCTCACACCATTTGGGTTCCAGCAGTGCCACTCCCAGTAGCCAAAACACTGCTACTCACTGAAGCAAGCTGGAGAAGTGCAGGATGCAGATGCCTGTGCTTAGCTGGCCCTGGCCTCTTGAGCTTGTTAACTTGTCCCAGGCCCTGCACAGTGTTAGGGAGTGTTGCAAGCAGGCAGCAGCAAGAAGGGATTGGGGTTTTTCCTTTAAACTGGGTCTAGCAGGTGGCACATGCAGGTCACTACAAATGAGTAGGAATTGAATAGCCCTGGTGGCAGCTGAAATGGGACATGTGGGTTTTTAGGAGGGGAGCTGCAAGTGGGTAGGGAAGGGCTCTGTCAGAACTAGAGCAGCTGAGGCTCAGGGCCCCTCCATCAGAAGGTGGCAATGAGACACTAACAGATAAGAGAGCTGGAAGAAGCAGCAGAAGGTTTTAGATCGTAGAGTCATCCTTGAGTTTGCACGCTGGCAACTGGAGTGGAGGCAGCAGTGCTGGCACTCCAGGGCGGGAGGCGAGGGTGCTTCCCTTGTGGGGATGCCCATTGCATGCATGGCTGCCAGAAAACAGAGAGAGGGCCAGAGACATTCCTTGTGGAGAATGCCTCATGGTGGGGTAGGGGGGATCAAATGCTTCCCTTAATTGTTCACTCAGCTCCTTATTAAAGCATTTTTCCCTAACAGGTCTTGTCCTTTGCTTTTGCACTTTGCCTCTAAGTGAATGCCCATGTTCCTGCCTGCCCCCACCACAAGACTGAGTGAAAGAAGGCGATGTGTCTGGAACAGGGCAGGTGCAAGTAGTTGCGGTTACCAATTCCGCATATGCCCTTCCCTGGTGCTTTTCTCCCACTCGAGTCATCCTCTTTCAGATAGGGTCTCCTGCCTGACCTTGGCCCAAAGATGGCTTTGGTGGAGGCTCATGGTAGTGGAGGAGGCCTCACTGGGTGGGGAGTGGGGCTCTGCACACTGCATGGTCCCTGCAGCCAAACTGTGTCATCCTAGGGTGTGAACTGTGATGGGAGAGAGGTCTGCAGCTGGGCTGGAGCAGTAATTAGTAGTTATGGTTGTGTTATAGGTTTTGGGCACGTCTCATTGATGAAGTGACTCAGATCTCAGAGCTGCCACAGAGTGGGAGACAGTGGGTAGCCAAGACAGACTTTATGTCCTTTTGCTCTCATGCAGGAGACACTGTCCACCTGCCTGTTTCTACAGGGCTTGTTGCTCTGTTTTGGTGCAGCAGTCCTCTACCTCAACTTCATTCCTGCCCCAGTCCCTCCTGTCAGTTCCACCTCTGCCCTCACTGCTGCAAGATGCCCTCTCCCCCACAGATGACATCCCCCAGCCCTCTGGTCCCCCTGAGGAGGTACAGCATCTCTGTGGAGCACAAGGGCTCATCCATGAAGCATCCTTCTACAGGGTGAGCACCATGTGCTCTGGGAGATAGCACAGGGAGCAGTAGGAGATGTGGAGATGATCCTAATTTCTTAAATCCCGAAGTGTAAAGTTCTCTGTTAATGCAAACACTGAATTCTTTCCTTCTATGCACACAAGCACAGTTTTTCATTGATTAAAATAACTCTGAACAAGCTTGCTTTGCCTGCAGGCATCCAATCCTTCCTTTCCTTAGTGAGCTCCTGGGATCTGCAGTGTCCTGTGGCACTGAGCTCTGCAGGGTAGAAACACTTTCTTACGTGCAGCTGTTGGCTTCATCTTGCTGCATCTCTGGGTCTTTGGGTCAGTGCCACAGTGCACCCAGGTCCCGTAATTGACTGTTCATCTGTAAGAGCCCCTGGGAGCAGCAGGATGAGTCTCACCTGCAGGGCTGTTTCCTAGGTCTCAGCAACAGTGCTGTGCTTGGCTACTCATGGCCAGTATGGTGGGAGCAGGCTCCCTAGACTTGCCAGGCCGAGAACATTATGACTGTCCTAAGCAGCTGGGGAAGTTTCAATGTAAGGCATCTGAGCCACACCAGCACACCATGGCATTAAGCACGGAGCAGCACATGATTGTAGCACCCATCCTGTGGTGGAGGTAACCTGAGCAGCCCAGAGGTAATGAGCGTGCAGTGCCAAGGAGGACAGGCTCTGCACTGTGTGGTGGGAACTGTGGGACTTGAGGACAATGCAGGGCTCAGTTGTGGGATATGTTCTGCCCCACCCCTTCGCCCGAAAGAAACTGTTTCACTTGACCACTTGGGAGCAAATCCTGCAGGAGCAGCTCTGTCTGTGTTAAAGTGCAGAAGTAATTTTGTATTGGCATTTAAAGAGCTAAGAAAGAAGGAGAGGACAAGGGCATTTCTCTGGCCATCATGCTTTTTCTCCTCCCACGGCCCTACTTGTGAGCAGGGCAGTAGGAACTTGCAGAGCTTGCAGCTTGAATTGCGGTGTTGAACCACCACAGCTTGTGGCTTAATTTGTGGTCCCCTCCCGCTTGTCTCATTCCTTTATCTGTATCCTGTGGGAATCCTATTGTGCCCCTTTCATTACTCTTCTATGTATTTATATACCATTTCTTCAAATAATTCTTTGCCCACCCTAGTGTTTATTACAAATCTTAAGCGTTAGGAGGCTGGGTTCAAGTTCCTACTGGTCAGATGTGTTTTTTTGTAACGGCTTTTCTTTCTACCCTTCAATTTGTCCAGGTGTCTCTCTTCTGAACTAATTTCAGACCAGCACTTCTGTGCAAGAGGTGAGGAGCTGCCTGAGCTGCAATGGGAGCAGCACCTTTGTCCTACTGCACCAATGGGCGTTTCTGCTGTGTTTTTACCATCCCCTCATGGCAGTACGTGGAGGACCTAGCAAAGGCCCTTGGCATTTCTCAATGCACCCGTGGCTCCCTGGGCAATGGCAGCATCCCCAGGATGCTGTGCTGGCGCACACAGTAACATTTTCAGCAGAGCAGGGTGACAGCAGATGTGGGGATACAACAGAGACACTGCTGCCAGGTTAGTGACCATGGCTCAGGTCTGGAAAAATTGCTCCATGCTCCTGTGCTGACCACAGCTGGCATGAAGTGATCCCTCTTGGCCTCAAGCACAAAGCCGGCAGGGCTACCCACCGCTGCGCTGTGGCCACCGGGACCGAGCTGCACAAGTGCTGCCCGGTGCGTCTGGTGGGCGACGGGGCTGGGTGAGGCGTGAGGCTGCCGAGCAGAGGATTTCTGTTCGGTCCGGTGCCGCCAGCGCAGGCCCGGGGGCGGCGGTGCCCGGCAGCCTCCCGTGCCCGCGGGGGCAGCGCGGCGACGGCGCGAGCGGCAGCCCCCCCACCCTCGCGCTGATCGCCGGGGCGGGGCGCGGAGGCTCCGCCAGCGCGGATTGGCCGCCGGAGGGAGGAGGCGGGGCATGCTTCGCGCCGCCGCAGGTGCCGCGCTCCCGAGCCGCGTCGGGCGGGTCGGTGCCGGTGCCGGTGCCGAGCTGGTCGGGGCTGAGCTGCCCCGTGCAGCGGAGCGGGGCGGAGCCGCTGCCCCGCGTCCTGCGCCGGGAGTGGTCTCGGGGCTGAGCGGTGCTGCGGACCATGCCGCAGCGCGCCCCCGCAGAGATCACCGCGCTGTGACCCACCGCCCCTTTCCTCCTCCTCGTCCTCCCGCTCCTGCCGGGGGCGCCGAGCGGGCGAGGAGGCGGCAGGCGCGCCTTGCGCGGGGAGGGTGTCGCTGTCGCCCACCGAGCATCTCTCTCTCCCTCCCTCTCTCTCCCTCCTTCCTCCCTCCCTCCCTCCCTGCCGGCTCTATGGTGTGAGGGCAGCGATGCACAAGCACCACCACTGCTGCAAGTGCCCCGAGTGCTACGAGGTGACGCGGATGGCGGCCCTGCGGCGAATGGAGCCCCCCTCTTACGGCGAGTGGCAGCACGAGCAGTACGGCTACAGCGGGTACGGCTCGCAGACGCTGCCCGCGCCCGGAGGGGGCACGCCTGCCGCCCGCGGCAAGTCCAAGCTGGGCCCCCCCGCCCGGGACCCCGCCGCGCTGAAGCCGCCGCCGGGGAAGAACGCGGCCAAGGTGAATGGGAGCGGCCCGGGCTGGTGGCCCGAGTGCACGTGTTCGAGCCGCGACTGGTACGAGCAGGTACGGGCCGGCCCCGTGCGGGAGCAGCGGCTCCCCAGTGCGGGACGGGACGGGAGGGGGCGGGCGGCTGATGGGGTGTAACCCGGGGAGAGTGGTGGGGTTGTGGCAGGGTGCAGCGTTTCCCCTAGGGTGTCGCGGGCGGCCAGGGTGGATGCTGGTGTTGCTGGGGCTGGCTGCCGGCATTGTTGTGGTTGGCTGTCACTGTCACTTGGGCTGGCTGCCGGCGTCGCTCAGGTTGGCATCACCGTTGCTCAGGCTGGCTGCCACCGTCCTGCTCAACATAGGAGCTCTGCATTGGAGCAGCCTCCCCACGGCTGAGCTGGCCCAGCTAAGTCTTGCTCGGCACAAGGCAGGTGTCAGCGTGATGTTTTTCGGACACGTCACCCGAGGTCCTCACCGATAGCAGTGCCATTGCCTGAAGCCCTGACGGTGTCGAGGATATCTCATCATACTATGTTTAGCAGGTGTGGTGCATGCTGTCTGCTGGGCAGCCTCGCGGGCTCATGGTGCCACTTGCCAGTGCTCCCAAACTGGCACCCACTCTCCACTGAGTTGTGGTTTCCTCGGTCTGCTGTTATGTCCGTGCTCCCCAGAATTATGTAACCCTGCTCTGGTTGCTGGTGTGCTATGTGCATTCTGCCCCATTTCACCGCCTCCATTTCTTCCCACACATATTTGTTTCATTAGTGTTCTCCTCCAGGACCCATTCTCAGGCTGTGTCTCTTGTTCTCCCCTAAATGGAGACACCAGTCTTGTTTTGAACCCACAAGCCAGCTTAGAAAATGGTTGGTTCAGTTTGCAAAACATTAAAATGGAGGCTAGACCCTGCCTGAAAAACAATTTACCCTGCTTTAAAGAAAGGCATTTCCATTTGCTGCTTCTGCCTCTTTCATTATCTTCAAACCTTACATGATTTCTTACTGATCCTTCTAATTATTATTTCAAGACACTGTAGAAGCCAGATATGTGGGAATCAATGGGAATTCTCTCCCACTTTCCCCTCAGAAAACACAACCCTCTTCCCTTCCCCTGTTTTTTCTTCATTACTGTTGTAGTGTGTAGCTCTCGTTGAAATAATTAGGTTCAAAGCTGATACACTTATATGATCTTTACAGAAAGCACCTGAAACCCCAGCCACCTTCCTATCAGCCTAGCCCTGCTTTCTCTCTCCCAATGCATCAAAATCAGCCTCTGCTCTCTATCCTCTGCTGATTTCTGGCAAGTGTTCTTCCATCTTTCCATCATTGTCTCTTCCTTTCCCCCCATCCTTCATGGAGCTGGGTAGGCTCAGGGAAATGAAGCATGTCTGCTCCCTCCTTTCCAATCCTGCTTGCATGAAAAGTCTAGCCCAGGGTTCCTGGTAAGATGATTGCAAGCAGGCTGGGAAGGAAGCGATGCCAGCTGCATTGCTGCTGTGGCAGGCTGGGTAGGGGAGCCTTTCATATTTTTGCAATGGTGGAAGAGAAATCGTTGTGTCTTCATGGTGCTGCCATGGAGCCCTGGGACTTGGGCTGCTCTGAAAGTCCACACTGGGAATCTCTGCTCGGACTTAGCCTTTCTGAAGATGAAAAAAAAAAATATCAAAAGCTCCTCATGGCTTTGCAAGCGACAGAAGATGCAAGTGTGTGAGGCTACGTGAGCATAGCAGGGTGTACATGTAGAATATGGCGTGTGTGGTATGTGTGCTTCCTGTATCAGAGCAAGCAGGATTGCTCCCTGGTGTGTAGCAAATGTATGTAAGGAGTAAAGCTTTATAGCAAATACCTCAGTAGTGCTCTCCTGATCCAAAGGTGCAAAGTGCCTGAGCTGTTGGGAATCCATGTTCTTCCTAGTCCAGTGGGACAAAAAGCAGAGGGACAAAAGGTGGTAAAATGGAACCATCTGGGCATGGCTTGTGCCCAGGCAGACAGGTTTGGCTCCGGGTAGGTTTGGCTGGATGCTGCAGATGTGAAGCTAGTCACCTTGCAGGAGCTGAAGAGGCAGCCTCTGGGTCCTCAAGAGCCTTGGTAGTGGCAAGGCTGCCATTTTTCAGGGCTGCCCCTTTAAATGAGCTTTCTGTCCCTGGAAGCACTTCCAGCAGCAGAGTCGGGAAGGGGTGTGTGGGCCAGGGGGCTTCCCCGGGAAAGCAGGGATCTGCTCACCTCCCGGAGAGCTTCAGTACCTCATATTTAAGTCCTTCTTCTTCCCTTGTCTCTTCACAAAATCAGAGGAGATTGTACACTGCCTGTCCGTGCTGGTGTGGCCACACACACAGATAATCTGACATCAGAAAGGTGCTCAGGGTTGCATATGGTGGTGTATGTTCTCTGACGTCATGCATACTCACAGACCCCGTGCGCAGTTCCTCAGCATGTAAGATGTGCCCACATGTGCTGCCCAACACACAGCATGGTCCCAATGTCGACCCTCAACCCACGCCTCCTCCCACCCCTGGTGCCCCATCGGCTCTCTCCTCCTGCCTCTCCCCTTCTCTAGGATACAAATTATCTTGCTGAGGCAATGCCAGTAACTGAGACCCTCTAATCCTGACAGAGGGAGGGAGGAAATCTCTTGACTTCTGGGTTTCTCATTTCTTTTTTGCTTTTATTTTCTCCCCCTGATATCTCTTCCATTTCTTCTCCCTTATTTATCCATGCTCCCTGTTCATTTGTCCCTGTTCCCTATGCTTGCTGTCATTGCTGTTCTCCATTGTTCCTACTGTTGTCCCTCCAGCTGGCCCAGTGCTGTCCTTGTCCTCCCTTGCTTGCTGGTAGGGGACTCAAGTCCTCCTCTGCCAGACTGAGGTGAGAGGAGGACTCCCAGCTTGGAGAGGGGAATGGCAGCATGATTCAGGGAAGCATCTCTGATGTGCAGCAGTAGAGAAGTGCTCACAGGCTTTCCTGAGACAAGCACTGAGCTGGCCAGCTGTGCCTAAGCCCCTTCTCCATTGCTGATACCTGCACTGAGCGTCCATCAACAGCCAGCACCTTTCCCTCCCACAGGGAAGGTCCAGCCCTGTGTCTTACGTCACCCAGAGATCCCTGGTCCCAAGCATGGTGGTCAGAGTGGGCTCATCCCATGAGGCTCCCAAGGGTTTCACCAGCGTTTTCATGTGCGTTTGAGGTGGTTGGGGCATGTGTACCTCCTCTCATCGCTGGGGAAGGGACGTGGGCATTTTATTTCCCCCGCATGTGGTTGGGAAGTGCCCTCTACCCAAGGGGCTGCCCCCAGGTTTGCTGGCCTTTTTTGGCCAGAGATGCAACGTCCTGCTGTCCCCCTTCCTGTGGCCCCTTTCTCGCTCTTGTGGGGTCAGGATGATGCAGAGGCAAGTTACAGTAGCATCGCAAGGAGTCTCTAGCCAGCTGCAAGTGCATGGAACATGCCAGGCTTGCATGACACACACGGCCGATCCCCGTCACTGCCCTGGCACAGACATTTCATAGCCAGGCAGATGGAGGAGGGGGACAGGTCCTCCCTGCCTGTCTTCAGCAGTATTTCACCAAAGACAGTGTTTTTCCATTCACAAGCATTGCTTGTTATAGTTCCTCCTGTGCATTGGGGTATTACCTGGAGTAGGTGGGTACAGGGTGGCACATCTTAGTGGAAGCATCAGCCTTTGCTGAGCCTTCAGATGCTGCTGGATTTGGGGCTTCTAGCTCTTTTGGCATAGGTGGTGAGGGGAAGGCTGTGAGGGTCTGGGCTGGGTTTCTAAGGCAGAAAACCAAGCATGGATTGCTTTGTGGGAAATTGCTGAAGCCCCAGATGTTCCCTGGGGAGGTGCAAGGGAGGGTGAGAGGAACAGGGTGCTGAGGACACAGAGGCAGTGGAGGTGGTGAGGTTGGCAGGGTGATGTTGCTATGGCTACTCCTGTGCTATTCATAGAAGAAATTAGCTAAATCTTTGCACTAAAAGGTGGAGGAGGAGAGAGGAGGAAGGTGTTCTCTGCGTTTAGAGGGAAGGAGAGAAGCCGAAACAGGAAGGGTGTGAAGTTTTCCTCCTTTGGTCTATGCCAGTGCCATGGTGGGGCATTTGAGGGAAGCACCATTGCCTGACCTGCCCAGTGCTGGCAGGGTGCGGGAGGATGCAGGCAGGGGGGAGCCACCCTGCAGGAAAGCTCCCCCTCAGAGCGTCCATGCAGAGCAGGATGAGCTCTGCCTCATGTAGGAGCATAGGAGATGTCTTTTTAATTAAAGACAGCCAATCTGTGAAAGGTATTTTTAGCAGCCTAAATGTAGATAAAACTGTAGTGAAACTTGCCCTTCGTGTCTGGCTCCTTCGCTGAACACAGTGCTTGTCTGTTCCTGGCCCTGTCCATCCGCTCAGCCCTTGCCTTGTGGTTGCTGGTGGTACCCTTGCCCTCCCTCCTCCTCCTCCAGCATCTCTTTCAGTGTGTCCTCCCAACAGCCAGAGTCCCAGGAGGGTCTTCCCTCTCTAGAACTCCTCATCACACTCCACTCCCTCATTGTGAAAGTTTGGTTCCCATCCCACAGACCTGTTTGTCACCTCCTCACTCACTATGTGTAAATTTGCGTATCTGTTCCTAATATATCTTCCTCCATCTGATTTCACCTCTCAGCTTGTTTCTTGGGCATCTCTGTCTGGTGATCCTGCTGTCATCACCCAGTTGAGTTGCTATAATTAGGTACTGAGCTGCTCTCCTTTCCCCAAACACAGCCTTGCACCCGCACTGAACCGCTTGCCCAGTGGACCTGGGAGGCAGCTGATATTTCTCATGGTCTTGACCTTTCTTTCCTACTGCCCAGATGGAACCAAGGCCCAGTTAACGCTTTGTAAAGTCATTCCCTCTACCTGTGCATTTCCCAGCAAAACTTATGCCTTAACACCCAGATGGCAGGTGAGCCAGTTCCCCTTGCCTACCCCAGAGCATCCCATGTCCAGCTGTCACTTGTCCTGTGGACAGGGCTGAGGAGGGGCAGATATTCTCAGTGTTCCTTCCCAAAACCTGTAAGACATTTCCCTCTTCCCTTGAGCATGTGAATCCCTTGGAGAAGGGCTATACACTTGTGCTTGCTAATCCTTCCAATACATCCCATTAATATAGTAAGGGATAATGTTGGAATTAGAGAGGGGAGTTGAAGGAATGAGTTCAGCTCCTCTCTGGCTGGATTACAAACTGCTGCCTGCCAGCCAGCCCAGATGCACAGACCATGGCCTCAGAGCTGCACCTCACTGCAGGTTTTGGGATGTTGAGCTGCTGGAGGGACCCTGTGAGCAGCACAAGGAGAGGCACTGGAGCTGCTGTCCAAACTGGCCCTAATACAGATGTAGCTGCTGCTGTGAAGGCCACATCTTAAGCCACATAGGTGGAAGACACCCCATCAGCACATTTGGAAGAAGAGGAAAGTACCCACCAAAAATGGAAGGATGTGGCCCTGCCATGTTGCTGGAGTAGGAGGAGGAGAGCGTGTTGGAGAGCAGACAGGGCCAAGTGCTGGCAGGTTTCAGCAGGGATGTAGACAATGTGGAGGAGGTAGCTCTTTGGGAAGAACCTGGGGCTGGCAGGAAGACCTTCAGCCTCCACTGAGGCAGCATCTGCCCTCACCCCTGCTGGAGGGTGCTCCCTGCACCCCCATGGCTGCACTTTCCACCTGGCTCTTCCCCCATGATTTTGGGTGTAATGTGGCTGGGACCTGCCTGAGCTTGGTCCTGACCAGTACCAGGGATTCATCGGGGATCTGCCAGCTGACCTCAGGGTGTGCTCAAGGGAGGAGGGTCCTACAGGAGATTGCAGGAGAGGGAAACCCAAGGGACAGCTTTACCACAGGTCCCATCTCTGGGTACAGAGGTGGGTGGGAGGTGGTAGAAAAGCGGAAGCTGTCACCATCTCTGAAGAGTTGCCTTGTTTAAGCCCATCAGTGCACTGTATGCAGTGATGGGAAGAGAGGAGCTTCCACTCCTTCCTTAGCTGTGAGTGCTCGTTTAGAGAGAGGAAGTCGTTAAGACTAATCAGACCATAATCAGACATGGCTGTGGCTGTATGCCAGGCATCCATGGCACAGAGTCCCATATAGGATGCTCTCCAAAGGGTCTGTGGTCTTTGGGTCACAGGGGAGAGCAGGTCCAGCCATGGTCTGTGCTGGGGTGCAAGGAGCTCAATGTGGCTGACGAGAGAGCTCTGTCTGCCACCCCAAACCATGTGTACTGGCAGGAGGGGCAGTGTGTCCCTGGCTCTGCATTGCAGCTGTGGTTTGGGAGTGGGTGTATCCCTCCCTGTAAGGTGGTGCTGATATTGTGGGTGCAATGGGCTGTGCTGATGCTCACAGCTGGTTTTAACACATGCAAAGATGGAATGACACAGGGATCCCTCAAGGGCTCTCATTGCAAATCCAACAATATGCTATGAACATATATCAGGGACTTGGAGATGAAAACTTTTAATATGGTGTTTAACAAGTTCATAAAACCTGAATTTGAAATGAAGTTGACAGTTTAGTCTGCAGAAGTTCACTTGGATGGGGCTTGCTGAAGACTGTTTAGGGGGTGTAATTATTTTTGGAGACACCTGGTGCTTCAGAGCACCCTAAATACTCTCTTGTCATCTTTGTATTAACTGGAATTTAGTTTGAGGCTCTGTTGATGTATCTTGGTTTGCTTTTCTCCCGGAGAAACATGTTTCTTAACACTTTGTTACTATCTGTGGGCTGGAACTTACTGAAGAGAAGAAAGCAAGATGTTTGAATCCCAGGGACAAGAAATGTTCATTTTAACACCATCCCTTATTCACTCTTTTTGTCCCCTATACATATGTATTTACCCAAGAGGGGAGAAAAAAGCATGTGAGTCTTTGAGATTATAATAACTCTTCCTGTGAAAAAAAGGAATTGAGTCAATTTTATTTAGTACCACCAGGTCAGAAGGAAACTACTGGAACCCAGCACCTCTGAAAATTGGGTCACTTATTTTAGCAGGCTGAGCCTGGAACAGGAGGTCTAACTTTCAAGTATGAACACGCTGGCCTTAATGGTTTCTGAATGGAAACTTAAGATCCACAGAATTTCTGTTTGGAGAAGCTTTGAAGAATTTTTCCACTCCCTATTTGAAAAAAAAAAAGGCACCAAAACAAAGATTAAACCCCCAGTAGCTGTTTGTGTTCGCATTACACTTTGGGCACTTCAACAACTTTGCCAAAGTTCCTTGTTACCAGGGTCCTTTCAAGTCCTGTGCTCCCCATTTCTGGATGGCTATGGTGCTTTGAGCCAGAGCCGAGGCACAGCCACAGGGCAGGGGCTCTGTCACTGTGACCCTGGAGCCTGCTCATGCTGCCAAAACAGCCTAGTTCTGGTGGCTCCCAAAAGCAGCCTGGAGAGGAGGGCTGCTCTTGCCCATGGGCCGCCACGCTGGCTGAGAGCTGTGCACAGGGGCATGGGCAGCAGCTGGTGCCTGGCTAGCTGGGACCAACACAAGGGATCTTGGCACCTGGAAGATCCATAGTTTGCCCCAGCATCACTTCTTATGTCATTTATGCCATGTTTCAAACTGTGCAGGAGGAGGGTATGGGGTCACATTCATCCTGTTGTTCCCCTTCATGCAGGCACACTGTCGGGTGATATGTGTGTGTGTGTCAGCCCAAATGGTGTCAGCCAGAGGTCAGTCTTGCATTGGGTGAGAAAAAAATGTGAAGAGAGTTATTTTGTCCAGCCCAGTTAAAGAGAAGGGAGGCTTATCTCTGGCCAGTAAATTCTTAGCCTCCAGAAATTTCCAGCCTTCATTTTCTTTTGCTCCCTTTCCCATTCCAGCCTGTGGGAGCCCTGAGGGATGCAGCTCTCTGGTGCTCCCAAGCATCCTCAGCTCTGGCTGCCATGTAAAGAGGTGAGCACCGGGTGCTGGAAGAAGGGGACCAACCTCTGGCAGCAGTGTGGTATAATCTCTCCTTGAGAAGGGAAGGGATAGGAAGGCCAAAGCATGGATTTGATATTGAAGTGTAGAAAAAGCCCTCATCTCATGGGCCATCTTGGAGCCAGACTTCAGTCCAGGAAGGGATGTGTCATGCATTATTTCTTAATAGGAAGTCTATGAGATGGTTTCCCTGAACACAGCAAGGTGTGAAAGTTGAGGGGTTCTGTAAGCATGCAGGCATTGGAGTGGGGCTCAGAGCAGCCTGGAGGCACAATTCCAGCACTTCTGTGCTCCATGCAAGTGCCCTCTGGCAGCAGCAGAGCAGGGGCTTGTCTCTTCCCTTGCCTATGGCACAAGGAGTCTCAGGAGCAGGTTTCTGTCCTGCCTTGACCTCAGAAGTGCCCACAGATTGGAGGAGGTGGTGTTTTTGTCAGCTGTCTCTTGGGCTCTGGGTTGGTGCAGGAGGCAGCCCTGGCATTGGGAAAACCAGTGTCTGTGCAGAGGGCAGGGAGGTCTGGTGCGAAGCAGATAATCATGCCTGTGCTTATCAGGGGAGTGGCAGTGAGTGCAGGCTCACCGTGTGTGCTGCACAAGCAGGACTTGGGCTCGCTCCTGTGAAATTAGTTCATTAGCTCCGTGCAAACTCATTCCCACCAGTGGCAGGAGCCTATCAGTGCCTGGGCGTCCTATAGCTGACCCTGCTGCTGTGGCAGCATCACACTGCTCCTTGGTGTCCCCGAGTCAATACTTGCATGTGCACAGCTAGTGCCTGGCACTGTAGGGTCCTGCCACAGAGCAGCTGCTTTCATAGCTGTAAATGCACAGCTTTCTCCACGGTTTAACACTCTTTAAAAAAGAAAAATCAAAACAAATGGAGATGGTCTACAAGCAGCCCAATGTGTCCATCCTGTTTAGATGCTTCTGTTGGGCATCCTTCTGCTTGGCTGCTGCCCCTGAGAGCTTTTAAAAGGATGTAAAGACTGAATTTCACTTTCCTGAGCCATTTTCTTTTGAGTGTTGCTACCATACCTCAGATGGTAGGAAATAAAGTATATTAAAAGACAAATAGACTTTTCACTCTGATCAAGTCTGGGAAAGTTGTAGAAATAAAGGAGTTAAGTTAGTACTTCGCTTCTCATGCACTAGCCCAGCATCGTAAATAGTTATCCTGTCCTGCACATTCCTCAGTGTGTAGGGCACAGTACACACATGGGGCACACTAGCCTCCCAAGGTAACCAGCTCTATGCATTAGGCCTGGTATTTGTCAGCTCTGGAGGCTCCTGTTTGAGTCCTGTTGCTGGTTAGGGTGAAAGTGGGTTTATATGTGGGCACAATCTAGTTCCTGTTGGCCTGGCACATCTGCAGCTCACTTATTTTGTCTGGAGGAGGTATGTATTTCCTGACCTCTGTGGGCTGGCCCCCTGTGCTGGCTCTGTGGAGAATGTGAAGATGTTGCAAAGCTTCAGGATTTCTGTTCTGGACAGAGTATATTGAATTTTCAGTTCAGAGTCACCCCTGCTTGGCTACTGTGTGCCAGCCCTGAGAGTGGTCCTTAGGGAAAGACCACACGGCAAGGCTGGGCCCTCAAAAGCAAGCTAAAGAACCTCATCCATTTAATAGCAGCTGCACATTTGGTTGAAAGTTTTGGAAAATCATCATTTTTTGCAATTCCTACTTTTGCCTCAGCAGATGACAGTAATAGAAACAGAGGTGAAGGGTGATATCTGTAGAGGTTTGGGGCTTGGCTGCTCCCAGGTGACTGTGTTAGTGCCCCTCAGCTGCTGAAACCCATTGGAAATACAGCACAAACAGCAGCAATCCCTCTCAGATGACTGCCCAGAGGTGATACCTAGAAGTGTTTTGAAAAGGCCACATCCTGTGCCTGAGGTGTGTCCAAATGCTGCTGGCTGTCTTGTTGCTCCCTACACATGCTGCAGTGAAATCACTCCAGTCTAGGGGTTGGCTAAGGGCTGTCGGGGAGGAGACATCCCTCCTGACCTGCATACAGACCAACAGTCTCCTGGCTCTAGCTATGGAGGCAGCTGCCTGTAGATGGGCTCTAGGCTCTCCTTGAGCTTCTGCAGGAGGCCTGCATGGAGCAGACTGCTGTTCTCTCTGTCAGCACCTGGACTGTGGCTGCCAGTGGAACTATCGTGTAGTGCTCAAGCACTAGTGCCTTGACACAGGTGAATACAAGGCTCTACATTTCTCAGTCCCCACGAGACTGGAGAGCACTTGGATACTGACCTTCAAACCTCATCCCTGTTCACTGCTATTCCCTTTGACTCCTGTTGCTACCCAGATTTTCCCAACAGCTGTCATCTGCCGTGCTGGTTTCACATCTAGATCAGTCTCTGTATCTGTGCAGTGAACACCCTTCCTCCCCAAGGTCCTCCTTGAGTCCTGCCTTCCCCGCAGCCTTCAGTCCCTGAGCCCAAGAATCTGTATAGCCCCTTGAGTCTCTGCCTGTTAGAGGGAGTTCAGGGAACCTCCAGCTCCATTGGGCTTTGGTGGTTCTGTTGCTGTGGGGTAAATACCACAGGGCTTAGACCTTTTCTCTTTCTATTTGTAAACCCCCAAAGCCCAAACAGTGCTTAGTAAATAATCTGATGAAGCAGTTCAGATGGAAGATATCTGACAGCCTCCATTGAATGTGACCTGAATGTACAGCCCTGTTCCCTCTCTTCCCTGCTTTCAACAACCCCCTGCTCCTTAGGGCATAAATTACTTATCGTTCCCAATAGAATTGAGGGTGTGGTTAATTCACCAGCATGTTCCTGCTGCCCGGCAAAAAATGACATTGTCTCTCCTTCTCTGGCTAGCAGAGGGCTTGGTACATGTGCCTGCCTGATGGAGGGAGGCAGAGGCCTTGCATTTTTGTGCCCTCTGCTTATTTCTGAGTCTTGGGTCTTGTCTGACTCTGCAGTAGAGTAGGTAAGATGCAAATGTTGCAATATTTGCAAGTGGAAGTCAGAGCTAATGTCCGAACACCTTTTTTTTGTAGTAGCTGGAATAGCTGGCCACAGGAGGCAAGCACATATTTCCTGGCCTGAATTCCTCCTGACCACGTGTGACTTTGTTTTAAGCAGACACTCATATTCAGTATCTCCTGGGTCCCATCTGGAGCTTGAGTGGGAAATTGTGCTCCTAGCAGTATTTTGAGATGTAAAAATCACTAGTGTGGAATGGCTGTGAAGGATGCTTAGTGTGCTGTGAGCAGGCTAGACAAAATATGTCCTCAGGGCTCACCACTGTATGAGTGAGGCAATGTGATGTGTTGTTGGTGGGCTATTAGTAATTCAACAAAGAGTCTTCAGTGGGGCTCAGTGGACTCAGGCTGGACCTGCAAAAGCCTCTATAACGTTATCATACAGAGCACTTATCTCTAGGAGGGATCCAAACCATAATTTTTGGAGTTGAATTCATGTCATAAATCATGGGACACATAACGGGCTACATTCACTTAGCCTGCCTCTTCTGCATCCTTCCCAGAAACTCATCTAGTAAGAGCGGGTCTCTGGCACATCAAGATTCAAACATCCATTGTTTGTTAATTGCTGGCAGTAGAAGTGCTTCTTTTTTTGCCTTGAAATGTGGAATCCCTTCCTAGAATTGCACTGGAGACTAATAAAAGCCAGTGCCAGATTTAATATATGCTATCTCACAAATTGTTAAATACAAGGATTGTGTACTGCCAGAGAGGGGATATCCTCAGCTTAACATTGCTTCTGGGCCATGGAGATCTCAAGACATTGGACCTGAAAATTGCTATTCTCTTATGTGTGTGGGAGGGATTTGGCAGGAGTGCTTGGAAGTGGTCATATTTGCCTGAGCTAGAGAATTTATTGCCATAAAAACTATGGGTTTGTAACCAATAGTTACAGCTGCAGGAAAGATCAGAAAGCAGCTGAATAAATCAAATTAACTACTTCTTGCTCCATCCATATAGAGCAAAACCTTTTAGGGGAACATTTAAACCACAATCTGGTTGACTCTTAACTGTCCCACCTGTGAAATGAGTGGAGTGAAAAGTCATAGAATCATAGAATGGTTTAGGTTGGAAGGGATCTCAAAGATCATCTAGTTCCAACCCCCTTGCCATGGCAGGGACACCTCCCACTAGACCAGGTTGCTCAAAGCTGCATCCAGCCTGGCCTTGAACACTTCCAGGGATGGGGCATTCACAGCATCTCTGGGCAACCTCTTCCAGTGCCTCACCACACTTACAGTGAAGAATTTTTTCCTTATAGCTAATCTAAATCTCCCCTCTTTCAGTTTAAAGCCATTATCTCTTGTCCTATCACTACATACCCTTGTAAGAAGTCCCCCTCCAGCTTTCTTGTAGGCCCCTTTAGGTACTGTGAGGTCTCCTTGGAGCCTTCCCTTCTACAGGCTGAAAAACACCAACTTTAAAGCCTGTCTTCATAGGAGAGATTCTCCAGGCCCCTGATCATCTTTGTGGCCCTCCTCTGGACCTGCTCCAACAGGTCCATGTCTGTAAGTTGGGTTCCTATTACTTGCTGCGCTACCCCACACCTTGACTTGCTTGCTGATGTTTTTGATGTCCTAAGGCAGAGGATTCACTCCCCTTGTACCTTATGTCTCTTAGCGTTTCCCCATCTCGCTCTGGCTGTTCTTCTCTACACAAGCCTTGGAATGATGATGTGCATCCCAACTCACCCCGACCTTCCAGATTTTGCACTATTTGCTGTTTTGTGCTGGCAAGGAATGTCGGCCTTGTGATAAATCTTGAATTTCTCACTTGTTGACGCTTCTCGCTCTTGCGCCCGGGGAAGGGGCTGCTCTGTGGCTCCGCGGGGCACCGCGTCTTCAGGAGGATGCGGCGCTGGACAGCTCCGGCGCTGCACCGGGCCCGTCCCTTCTCCGAGAGAGTTTCCCTCCCTCCCTGCCTGCCTGCATCCCCCCCTCCTCCCCCTCCCCGCGATGTGCAACAAGCTAAAGGGCAGAGGGCAGCCCAGGAGGTAGGGGACCTGGAGAGCTTTACCCTGCAAGAGAGAAGATGCGTGTGGTGGTGTGGAGGATGAGCCAAGGCTGCCAAGCAGAGGGTTTACACCAGGAGTAACAAGGACGAGGGAGGAAACACTGCCACTTCTCCCAGAGCAGGGTGGCTGTGTGCTTAGGAGGGGCAGCAGCAGCTGCTGGAAGAAGTGTAAAGTCCTCAGGGCTGGTCTCCTGGCAATATAGCCCTCCCTCAGAAGGACTTCCTTCCCTGCTCCTCCTGTTTCCTAATGCCCCAGTAATGTGATTTTCAAGTACATTTTTGTGCTGGTAGGATTCTGGCCTGAAGCTGGGAGAGTTTGCAGTCTGCCATGTCTCATTCCCAGCAGCCGAGGCCATGGGGTATTCAGGACACACCAAGCCTGAGGAGGGAACTGATGCCCAGAGCCATGCTGTGGCCCTGTTCCTGTCCCAGGGCTGTTTGACACCTGGAGGAGGGACAAGAACAGAGCCCTTCCTGAGTTGCTCTCTTTTACATGGCCTGAAGGGTCTGTGGTGGCAAGGCCAGGGAAGAGGTAATGCACTGTGAAGGGCTGGGTTTGTCTCTCAGCTTGGTGACATCCCACTTTTGTCTTCTCACAGGCTAACCCTGCTCCCGTTATCGTGAACACAGACTCGCTGGAACAAGGGCTCTCTGTAAGTCTCCTGGTTTTGTTTCACTTCCCTTGAACAGGTGGTGTGTTTTCCCTGCTCAGCAGTGCAGGAAAGGAAGGCTCCTCCAGCCAAAGGTGGCCCCAGTGAGGTGGCAGAGTAGCCTGGTACCTGCGCCATGTCTCCACAGCACATCCCACTCCCTAACCTTGCTAAGGCTGGGTGATGCTAAGCAGAGCCAAGGCTAGCAGCAACTGATGCTGGGGACTCCCGCACAGGGGAGGGTACAAGACAGAAGGCACTCAGAGAGGCACGCTGTGGGGTAAGCAGGCATCAGAGGAGCAGGAGGAGCTGAGCTGGCTGCGTTCAGGGTTACCCACACGGCTGTCTCCTCAGCCTCCCATCCAGGGTAGATGCAAGGCTCTGCTGGGGCATCCCTTACCTTCCTGCACTGCCTCAGCCCCCTTTGGCAGCCCTAGCTCTTCAGGAGTGGGGCAAAGCTCTCTGGGCCCTTGCTTGCATCGCACTTGCTGGTTCTCAGGGCAGTAGGACCTATCACATGCTGCTTCTTTCCCACCGAAGTCTGCCAGCAGCTGAACAGCGCTTGGTGACTGAGTGTTTGCAGCCAGAGCACATTTGACACTCTTAGCATAGTATAAAGATAATCCTCCTTGGTTTGTTGCAGAGAGGCTTCGTGTGCTGCTGCATCTCTTCCCAGAACATTTGCAAATCATTCCTGCTAGGGGCATGGCAGGAGCAGGGTCATCATAGATTTCTGCAGCACTGTCTTCCTGCTTGCAGAGTGCTCCCCTTTTTTTTCCCCAAAGGAAGCTCAGTTGACAGCTTGGCAAGGCTGGGTCCTTTGCACTCGGTTTTCTTCTGATGCAGCAAATTTCATCTGTCTTCCACATTAATTAATTAAGCGGCACCAGGACTCAGAGCTGAGGTTGGTTTGTTTTTGGAGTTTCAGCAGAGGGATGCAGGTGACTTCTGGTAGTAGAACCTTCCTTGTAAAGAACTGCAGATCTTAACCCACAGCCTGTGGTGGGGTCAACGTGCATCAGAGCTGTGCTGGGCTGGTGGGGCAGGGCTAAAAAAAGGAAGGGAAGCACAGCTGAGACCTCTGCAACCCTGGCTGTACAGTTTAATTGTGCCTTATGTGCTGAACTGAAGCCACCTGGCACTGGGGTGGAAGGCCATGGTGCCTTTCTCAGCATGGTGGTCCTAGGTCTTGTACGAGCATGGCAGAAGAGAGTTTGCTGTCCCCAGAGGTTTCCTTCTTCAAACACATGCTATGGCAGGGTGTTTGTGGGGTTGGAGATTTCTCACAGTGTGCTGGGAACCCTGCTACAGGGCAGTGCCATGTTGCAGCCTGCTCTCTGTGCTCGACGGGCTGGTACTGTTCTACAGGGAACTGGAAAAAGGGCAATATCTCCTGAAGGGGAAGGACACACCACAAGGTTGGACTGAGGCAAGTGAGAGGTGTGCCATGGACAGGGCAGGGAGGTATCGTGAATGGAAAGTCTGCTTTTACATCTGTTTTGTACCCTCCCTCCCTTGGTGCAGCGTTGCCTGCTTGCCACTTGCCATTGCAGCCACCAGCACCTCATCCTTCACCAGGCTCCAGCAGTGCCTGTCCCTCCTCTCTGCCTGTGTGCCCAAGGGCAGTGAGAGATAAGCCCGATGGGCAAGGACAGGTTCTGTCATCCCAGGCAGGCTCCTGAGCCCTGCATGAGCCAGCAGCAGGGAGCCTGCCCGTGGGACCAGTGGCAGCAGCCTCCTCCCACAGCACTGCATTCCACTTTCCTACCCTCCTGACTGCCTCCCCCTACTTCACCTCATTAACTGCATATCCCTCTAGCCCCCTTTCTCTGCACCTCATTAGCTCCATACCTCTGTCTGCTCCCTTCTCCCTGTGCCTTGACCGCAGCTCCTTGTTGTGCTGGGTGAGAGCTCCCTTCCTGCAGCCGCTGGAGTAGGTTTGGCTGGGTTTCTGGGGATGCGCCCCTGGCAGCTACCAGCATCACCCTGGGGGTGGCATTCACCTCCTCCATGCATCCAACCCCAGAAGCACATGCCCAGCAGGGAACTGCCCTGCAGTACCTGCAGGAAGGGCAGGTTGTGGCTGTCATCTACTGGACAGGTACCACCAGCCCTGTGCCCAGGCATGTGCTGCCTGCGAGATCCCTGGAGGAGACTGTGGCCAGGGCAGAGGAGACTTCTCACTTTTATTCCTCTCAGCCTCCAGCCTGGAAACTCTCTTGCCTTCTACTTCATGTCATACCAGTACAGAAGCAAGTCCTGCTCCATCCTTTCCTTCTCTGGGGTGCTAGGTTCCTCAGGCTCAAGGGAAAACACACCACAAAGCCTGCCATTTGGCAGTTTCCCACATCAGCAAAGGAGCCACACCAGGGGCTTTCTGCAGAAAAGCACACCAAAATGGCAAATCTGGAAGCATGTTTTTTTACAAACCCAAAAGCTCAAGGCTGTTGGTACAGTATGTATTTGGAAGGGTTAAAGTCACATCTTCCAATCTTTAATTACTTAACTATTCAATGCTTTCCTTAATTATAAACAGATGGATGTAGTCTAGTTCCTTCCTGTGCTAGTTCCATTGATTGGACTAGATGCTGGGCTGAATTTGACCCCAGCTGTTTATCAAGAAGTCTGCTCCACATTTCAGTCTCTCTGTCCACCCATCTCCATGCCCAAGAGCATCTGGCACCATCAGCACCATAAGATATGAGCTGCAGCCCTGGGTCCCATTCACAGCTGGGGCTCAGCTCTGGTGCCTGCAGCTTGTACAGGGGCTGGCACCCTCAGAGTGTAAAAACCTAATTAAATCCTTATAAAAATCCTGCTGTATTAAAAGCATCCCTTGAAGGGTAAGGATGAGTGCTGTGGGGGATCATCCCTGCCAGTTCCAGACTGTTGCTCACAGTTTCACTGCTTGGTGTATTTTGCCCAGCAGGTCCATAGTGGGGAGATGGAGCAAGACTGCTCTCCTTTCCCCTTACAGGGGTAGGCATGGGGCATCGCCAGGCTCCTTCCACCTGTGGGTCTGGCTGGCACCACCAAGGGCTGACTCTCTAGCCTTCAGACTCTCTTCATTATATTGGTACACAGCTGCTCTACCACCAGGTCCTAGTGTCTGTTCCCATCATGTCCTAACCACAAGATGTGGACAAGATCCTGCTCCCAAAATGGCTACAGGCAGCATTATCCTTCCTGCAGATTATTTCCTCTTGTGTCCTGGTGGGCTATTTGGGTTGGGTTTGAGGAATCCCATCTTCATCTTCTACCTTTGGCCTCCTTTTAAAAAAACCACCCAACAACAAAAAGCATACAAATCCTGACTCTAGAAAACTGCAAAGTGTGTTCCGTGTGCCCTGGTGTGTAGTTGGCTGGTGGAGGCTGCAGACAGTTTGCAGTAGCTCTGGAAGGTGTGTGCTCTCCTGTTAATCAAATGAGTATTAACTCAGCCTTCTGTTGATGATATAAATGTCATCATCGATAATTATTTCCCTGCTACTCAAAACACAAAGGGAGGCAAAGGTCAGTGAATGGTGCCTCTTCCCGAGCCCTCAAGTGGGTTTGCTGTATGGGAAGGGCTTGGAAAAAATGATCATCTTTTCCATGAGAAACCAGCTTAGGATTGGGATATCCTAGGAACACCTAATTAGTCCCCCATCAGCTCTGCAGGCATTACATGGGGAGATGGAAGCAGGGTGGGGTGTGCTCACCCTGCCCGGGGGCAGTGGAGCTGGGTATCTCCCCACCAAGCTCGTAGCGTTGAGATTGTCTTAAATGGGAACTGGGAAGGAGTACAGGGCACCAGTGAAGGACAGAGGGACAGAGGGAGCAGTCTGTGGCAGGGTCAGGTTGTGGCAGCTCTAGTGAGTACCACAGTGAGGTTTTGCCATCAGTGAGTGACTAGTATTCAATTTTCCAACACTGGAACGTTTGCTTTGTTGGCTCGTTTCCTTGGTTACATGTTATATATTAAGTTTGCCATTTGGCTTTCTTATGCAATTAACTGGTATTATGTAGCATGGATTTCGGAAACATAATCAGAGCTAAAACTTCGTGATCAAGCCTGGCTGACCCCAGCATGCCCAGGCAGAGCAGGCTGCTTCCAGCACGCACCGTGCCCGACAAGCACTGACACCACTTGCTTTCAGCGAGTGATGCAAAACACTGTCCAACATTGGCAGCCCCAAGATTTGAAGAACGAGGATACCCCCAAACTCACCTGCCTGGCAATGGGGTTGCATGCTGGGGTGTCTCTGCAGCCCTGGCACTTGCTGGCAACGGCAGCTTGCTTGGCAGGGCTCGCACACTGCTGGCTCTCTCCATGGCTCACAGATTGTCAAAGTTTTCTGCACATCCTCATCCTGTACGTATGTATGTGCTGTTCCTCTGCAGCCGTGGGTGTGCATATGACTGGCTGTGTGGCAACTGTGTTGAATGCCAAAGCAGAGAGGACAATGTGTGTAGTACCAAAGGGTGCCTGGAATCTGAGTTGCTGGAAAGCTGGGGAGAGGTGACACTGCACCCCACACACCAGGCTACCAACTGTGGAGGCAAGAGAAGCCTGGAGGCTGTGGCGACGGAGGCTGTGAGGGCGGCACGGGCCAGCCAGCCAGTTCCACTCAAGATTAGTCAGTAAATAGGATGCGAGGAGGGAAAGCCAACCCATGGCAGAGGGGGAACCTGTGGTGAGGGAAGTGATGCCTCCCTGCCCACTGGAGCATAGCCCAGGGTAGTGCTTTGGCAGGAGGTGGCACTGGCCACATGTCCCTGTCCCTCTGAAGTTGTCAGTGATACTGCTGTGGGTTAATTACACCACTCCCAGTACTTTTCTGCAGAGGGGTCCTGTTCAAGAGCTGACCAAAGCCTTTCCCAATGTGCTGGGCAGATCAGACCATCCTAATATGGGAGCACCTAGATGTCCCAATCCTGAAAACTTCCCATGGCTGAAAGGCACCAGGCATGGAGCCTCTGAGCCCATGTTCCCTGGAGCCCTCATCTCATCTCTCTGCTCCAGGTTCTGCCCATCTAGAAGTGTGGTACCCTCAGCAGGATGTTGGATTGATTTGGCCTACCAGGGCTAAGCCAGGCAGGTGATGAGTGTGTGTATGTTACAGGTGGCACAGCCCTGGCATGCAGAACTGCTTTTCCGCCTGGGCACCTGATTACTCCCACCTAGAAAAATTCCTGTTTCTTCTTCCTACCTATAAAGATGGCCTCACAGCCACCTCACTAGGTTTCCTTCCATGGTATCAGATGATGGCTTTATCTTAAGTAGTGCTTGCGGTCCACTCTATCCTAGCACTGTGGGGCTTTGGAGGATGGCTGGGCTGTGCCTCTGGAGTGACAGATAGCAAGGAGCTGGGCAAGCAGGACACAACTGGCACCAGATAAGGGGACCTGTGTCCAAGCAAAGCCATGGCAACTCAGGTTTGGGATATGGAGCACATAAAGAAAGTGTCTCTATACAATCTACAAGCCATTGAATAATGGTGGATGTAAAATCCACATAAGAAACTCTGCACTTTGTTCAGGGACCACGGGCAGAGGCAGGGCTGCACAGTGGGAGAGTTGTTTGCCTGCTGAGCCCTGGGTCCTGCTGCCTCTGCCATGCTGTACAGACCTGCCGGCACCCCATCCCTTGTTTCCCAGAGTGACTCAAATTGTTAGGTTGAGTCCAGTCCACTCCAAAACTGTTCCTGTTGAGTGTCACTGCTCTGGATGTTCAAATAGCCAATTGCTTTGCAAATCTTACTACGTTTTACACCTCAGCAGCTGTTTATGGCCTGATCCTGATGACCTGGAGTGAAGCTGCTGCCTTATTTTCCTGCTTATGGGGAAAATTGAAGTTTTTGACCTGTATTCTTAGGATTTCTTATTTTAGAGCCTACAGTTGCATCCCTTTTGTTTCAAGGCATTATGTTTCCCAGAGCCCCTGCTTTGATACTGTTGGTATAGGAGATTTTTAAGTATGGAGATCAGTATGGTGAGACAGGCTATTTTTTTATATAAGGGCATAACAATGTTTTCCCCTCTAACTGCGCCCCACACACACACCTCATTTCCTTTGCACCCAGCTAATTTGGTAGAATAAGTTACTCTGAATTCCCCATTAACACAGTTATGTGACTAAAAGATTTAAAAGATATAGGCTGCTAAATGTGCTTATTATGTTATTTTATACAGACATTGTTTTCTTGTCCTTTAAATGGACCAACCTCCTTTCTTTCCTTCCTGCAGCAGTGAATTCCCGAGGTTAATTACATACTGCGTAACAAAGGCGTTGTTTCTTTTTGTGCCTTTGGTTGTGTTCCTTTTCATGGCTGAAAGAATAAGCTGGGAGAATAAAGGCTTTGCGCTGAAGTGCATTGAAGTCAGTGGGCTTTGGCTCATTCCCAGGAAGAAAAGCAGCAGACGGTTGAATTCCAGGGCAGGCTCAAGTGACTGCATTCAAGGTTTTTTCAGCAGTGATGGCACAGCTTTTAGGTTGGATTCTCAATATTCAGCTATAAGAGGGAAAAAGTAAATCCCCCTGGGACTGGCACAGAGCCATAACACGCTGTCTTGCTCTCCCTAGGTGAATGGCAGTGATGGGATGTTCAAATATGAGGAGATCATCTTGGAAAGGGTAAGTGCTCTTTACTCACCCTCCAGCAGCCTTTGCTGCCTCTTTCCGCTCACCCTCCCACCAGTGCAGCCAGCTCTCCACACATCCCTGTGCCAGCTAGAGGCACACATCCCTGTGCCAGAGAGGTCTTCGCTACCCACTCTCTCCAGAGGGTTTTGGGGGTGTCACGCTTGCCTTCCCTGCACGCCCCTGCAGCATGGGGAGAGATAAGCTTTCTGCTCTCCACCCCCACAGACCCCTCCAGAAGGGAGGGAGGAGGGCCTCACTCGCCTCCCTTGTTTACACCTTCGCCCCCACAAACCCACCATCACAGAGCCAGGGAGGAGGCTCTTTGTCACCGCCTTTGCCAGAAAATGGAGGTGCAGGGAGCTCTGCAAGTGCAGGAGTGCAGGCAGGTGTACCCCACAGCCAGGCACAGGGGACTGATGCCTCCCTGCCACCAGATTCCCCATCACTCTAGGATACACAGTCCAAGAATGCTAAGGAGCAAGGACACATTTTCTAGCAAACCAGACTGCAATGAGGGGAATTTCTGCTCGAGCGTTTTCTTGTCTGCTAGCAACACAGAGCTGATGACATACAGCACACCGTCTGTGGCTAAAATAATCTCACCCTATGGTTGGTGCTTATTCAGGGGCAAGCTGGCACCATGCAGGACAGGGATGGCTTTCCCCTGGTGCCCAGGGAGTGGCAGGGGTGAAGAGAGAGCGGGAAAAACTGGCCCAAAGTTTGCTCTAAGAGGTGAGCATGGCCCTGCTGAGTAGGCTGGCAGGGGTGGGAGGCTGCCTGCGGTGCTCCATGGCACACCTTGCCTCCTCCTCACTGCCATGCCAGGTGGCTCAGCCTAGCCACGTGGCTGGTGTCACAGGGGCAGACGCACTGCTCGTTATTCTCTTCCTCTCTGCTTTTAGTCATCTCCCTCCTCCCCTTGGCTCTGCATCATGGAGGTGGGTGGACGAAAGGTTATCTGGGGCTGCCGCCTCAGCCACCACTTCCCAGAGTGCCTGATGAAACCAGCCCAGGGGATGCTTCCTTTTAGGGCTGAGGGCTTCTTGCTACAGGTCCAATTTACAGGCAAAAGCCTTGTTTTCAGGGATTCTTCAGGGCATCTTTTCTCCTCAGCCCACCAGTGGGAGCAGGCGGGGAACTGGCAGGGTTATACAGAGCAGCAGCACTTATTGCTGCCCCCATTTCAAAGCCCCAGGCAGCAATTCCCTCTCCAGCAGCAAGAAACCATGATGGAATTTCAATGCTTAGCAGCCAGGGCCAACATGGACCATACCCAGCTCCCTGCCCTTCACCAGGTCCTCAGTGAGATCCAACAGCCCAGTCTTACTGCAGGAGAAGCACCCTGGTACCTGTGGGTGAAGCTGTCCCCTTGCTGGGGTGTTTGTCTCCCAGAGATGACCACAGTGTACCCCAGAATTGCTAGTCTGTCACTGTTATTAATTTTTGCCCTTCTTGTAAAGACAAGGGCAAATGCAGAAGCATTTTGGGGGCAGTAACTGAAGAAACACTGTCTGCAGAAGGATATGGCTTTGAGTTTACCCACCATACATATGTCTGCAGCAGGAGCTGCTACCATTTCTACAGCAAACCTGATGTCAGCTAAGAAATCCCTTAAAATCAATTTCAAGGTTTACCAAAATAAGAACAAATAATTTCCAGGTTTTGTAGGTAGCATCAGAGCACACCCGTCCATAGACAGGCACAGTGAATGGCTGGAGTCTCACTTGCCTTTCTGGGGCCAGTCTGGGTCTCTGGTGGCAGCAGCTTTTTTGAGCTGGCATAAGGTAACCAGAATCTGGCTTAGAGGAAGGAGAGCAGCCTCAGACCTTTCACAGCTGAGTGCTTCCTTGTCACGTGCTGGCCAAATCTCAGCTGGCCAGAGAGTATCTAGGAGTGTTATGTAGTGAGGGGTATTTGTGACTTCCAGAGATGCTACATGATGTGTCATGAGTGGCGTAAAGTCAGAGTGGAGACCTCTGTGTCACTACAAGAGCTGATTCTGAGCCCAAATTTCTAGGGAGAAGCACAAGCCCCAGCTGGCTGCTGGTGCTAGATGAGCCCAGGGAGCCTGAGCTCTGGTGTGGCCCTCCTGGCCACAGGCCTCCCAGCGGGGCTCATAACCTAACACAGAGCATTGGGCCCATGGGCAGCTGGGAGCGTGCTTCGCCCAAGTTTGTGTATGAGAGAGGTGGGCACAATAGGAAGTGACTAAAGGTCATCTCTTCCACATGAGAAAACAAGGTGAGGAGCTATCTTGATTTTCAAGGCAGAGCACAAAAAGCAGGAATTGTCCACTTGCATCAAGCTGAAGCTGGAAGCAGCTCCTGTGAGTGTGCCACTAACGGGGATCCTGCAAGCTGGAGAGGCGGTGCAGGGCGTTGGCTGCTTATCCTGGGATGCTGCTGAGATGGGGCTGAAGATGTCAAGCAACCCCTGCATTCCCCCTAGGCAGACTTCAGCAGGATGACGCTCAAAGTGATGCTCCAAGCATGTCTGGGAGGAAAAGGAGGCAGAACTGGAGAGCCCACTCCATCCTAACAGGCCTCTCTACCCAATCCTGCAAATTTTGGCATAAGAACTGCTGGTCCCCAGGTTGGCTCTCTGCCAAGGCTGCATCCCAGGGATGCAGGGGTGGGCTGCTTGTGACTAGCGGGCTGCAGCATCGGTGTCTCCTCCTGGGGACCAGCCAGCAAGGGGAGGTTTTTTTCACCAAGGACCACCCCGTATTCTATCAACTCAGTGCCTGCCTCAGAGTCCTTGGTGGAGACACTACAGTGAGGGAGGTCTTTGGCAGCTCCCACTCTCACTCTCCATCTGTTCGGTGCTCTGTGCTGCTGCACTGAGCGCCTCAGCTGATGAGCACAGACCTCCCCTCCGGCTGTGTATTCCTCTGCCCCCTGAGCCAGGCACCCTGGGGCACAACAGATGCTGTAAGGGCTCCTGTGTCCCAGGCATCACAGCTGGAGGGAACTGCTTTGGGAGGGCCTGCAGCAAGTGGTTGCCCATGAGGGAAAGATGTGGTGTTTGATTCCCCACAGGGTAACTCTGGCCTTGGCTTCAGCATAGCAGGAGGAATCGACAACCCCCACATTCCAGATGACCCAGGTATCTTCATCACCAAAATCATCCCTGGGGGAGCCGCAGCCATGGACGGCCGTCTGGGGTGAGTACAGGGCTGGAGGAGTCTCTTCATCAGGGTGTCACCTGAGATCTCCCCAGGGATCCTCTAGGGAGCTCCTGCCTCCCTCCCCTGCCATGGTCCCCAGCCCACCCTTGTCCCTTCTCCACCGATCAGGTCCCCTTAGTGCAGTGAAGCCCTCGGTCCCCTGCCACCAGCCTCCTGTTAGCAGTCACCTCCTCCTCCCCTCCCTGCACCACGCAGTTCCCATCCTTCCCCCTGCAGCCCAGATCAGGATCCAGCCTCTCCCCTCACCTCCTATCTCCACTAGGATCGCACCATGGGGACCAGCCCCACTGCCTCCCCTTTGAGAGGGATCCCACTCTCATCCTAGTAGAGCAGGTTCTGACCAGCTTGAGCAACTCTCCTTCACACAAGGGTCTGCACAGCCAGAGGAGGGTGGCACAGGCTGGCAGTTTCCCCAGGGGAGCTCAGCGCCACCCTGTGCCCTCAGGGTGAATGACTGCGTGCTTCGGGTGAATGACGTGGACGTCTCTGAGGTGGTGCACAGCAAAGCCGTGGAGGCCCTGAAGGAAGCAGGCCCCGTGGTGCGGCTCGTGGTGCGCCGCCGGCAGCCCCCGCCAGAGACCATCATGGAGGTCAACCTGATGAAGGGCCCCAAAGGTGAACTCTTCATTCTGCTTGCAGAACCAGGGTGCTCCATGAGACAGTGTGGGGTGACCCCTTGGTGTGGGATGCCATGAGGTGCAAGACAGCATCATGGGGGATGTGGGATGCAAGTTGGCACCACCATGGTGCAGGATGCCACAGGGTGGCCCAGAAGCGTGAGATGCTGTGGGGCACGGGATGCAGGATAGCCCCACAGTGCAGTGCATGGTGGCTGGGCTGCCCCCATGCAGCAGCAGAGCGGCCCATTGCCTGCTGTGTTTGGGGCAGGTTGGGAAGCCCAGTGGGTCAGAGGGGCCATTGTGCCAGCCTGGTACTCTGTCCATCCATCTGTCCCTTACCCCTCACCTGCCTTCCCCTCAGGCCTGGGGTTCAGCATCGCAGGGGGCATTGGAAACCAGCACATCCCTGGAGACAACAGCATCTACATCACCAAGATCATTGAGGGAGGTGCTGCCCAGAAGGATGGGCGCCTGCAGATCGGTGACCGGCTGCTTGCGGTAAGCCCCATGCCTGCAGCCAGCCACGAGGCAAAGCTGGGCAATCTCTGCTGTGTCGCAGTGCCAATCCTGAATGCTAGCACCCCTCCTGCCAGCAGTCTTGCACCCCTTCCCTCGGGTTCCTGCTGGAACAGTGCTCTGGGAGGGGCAGGCACAGCACCAGCTGCAGGCAGGAGGGCCAAACCCATGGAGAAGGCACCCTGTTTCCAGAGCTACTGTGGCACCTATCCTGTGGGAATCCACTCTGCTCTTGCAGGGCTGCCTTGGCCCCTGTCCTCCTGCCTTCAACCACATCACCCAGCCCCTTCCCTCTGGCAGGTGAATAACACAAACCTGCAGGACGTGCGGCACGAGGAGGCAGTGGCCGCCCTGAAGAATACCTCTGACATGGTGTACTTGAAAGTGGCCAAGCCCGGCAACATCCACCTCAACGACATGTACGCGCCCCCCGACTACACCAGCAGTACGTATGCCACTGGCTGCTGGTACAGCAGCCCGGGCACCATAGGGCTGGCGGGGACAGAGTGTACTAGCACGGCAGGCAACCCTGGGCTGGTGTCCACGTCCCTATTGCAGATGGATTTCTGCTCCTGATGCCCTTCTTCTCCCCTGCAGCATTCTCAGCCTTGGCTGACAACCACATAAGCCATAACTCCAGTCTGGGCTACCTAGGCAGCATTGAGAGCAAGCCTGCTTACCCCATCCCTTCCCAGATGACTCCATCCCGGTACTCGCCCATCCCTCGGCATATGACTGGGGACGAGGACTTTACCAGGTGAGTACCAGGCATGAGCATCCCTCATCCCTGCTCCTTCTCCTTCCCTCTCTTTCCCTCCCTGCTGCTTAACCTCATCCCTGCTGCCAGCACAGAGCCTTGGCTGAAAGCCCATTTCTGGGTGCATGGTGCAAAGCTTGAGACCCCTGCAGTGAGCTCTGTGCTCACCTTCCCTGAGACCAGCCCTGCTGTGTCACTTCCTGCCTCAACACATCCCCTTCTTCCCCATTGCCTCCTGCTTCTCCCTGAGCCTTACATGGCTGCATCTCAACTTCATTCTCTTGTTTTACAATACCTGGAATATAAGGTGTTCCCTACCCTTATGGTGCCATGCGGTGCCAGCATTACCACAGGCTCCCAGGCTGTAAGCTAGCTGTCCCTGAACAGAGTTGTGCTGGGGCTGAGGGACTGGGGTGCAGGGCACAGCTCTGGGGACAAGTAGGGCTCCTTTTCCTGTGCTCCCCAAGCCCAGCATCTTAAACTACCTGCACCCTGCTACCATTCCTGCACAGCCCTGATATGGCCCCCTTTTCACTATTAGCATAATTTATGCTGCGCAAGCAGGTTTGTTTCCAGGAAATAAAGAGGAGCACAAAGGAGATGTTGCTGTGAGCCTAAACACAGTGGTAAAACTTCTCCAAACCCTCATGCTGAGGGAGGACGTGAGAGCAAGACCTGGCTGGTCCAGCTCTGCTTGCCCAGGCTCACAGCCTTCCCTGTGCTTGCAGCAGCCTCAGGGGCAGTGCTTAGCCTGCTCTGGGTTTAGTATCCCCAAGGACATGGCTGTAGGGCTAAGGCTATATTTATTCTTAGAACTGACGCTCAGATTAGGCTTAGGGCTGGCTCTGCAGTTAGGAGCAAGGTCACAGACTGATTTCAGGGTTGCATTTGCAGTGGATGATATAGCCTTGGCTAGGATTGTCCAGTTCTGCAGGGCGCTGACAGACTCCAGAGTGGGAGACCCTGACATGCCAGTGCCAAGTCCACTGTCCACCCAGAGAGTGGCTGAACTCACCTTCGTCACAGGGATTTCTCGCTTCTTGGTGCTCAGCTGTGGCTGAGTGCCTCTGCACACTGTGACCTGTGCAGCATTGGCCTCTGCCTGTGCCACATCTTTCCTACCTGGTCTCGGCACCAATGATGCCAGTTCTATAGCCTGTTCCTGGCACTGTGTCCTCACCAGATGTAGCAACTCCTGTGCTGTCAGGGCACTGGGGGATGATTCCACACACAGGAGCAGTGCTTTCTGACATTCATTGCACAAAGAAAGGACTGGGTCCCAGCACTTGGAAAACACAGCATCTGTCTCTCTCCAGAGACCCTGGTGCCACCAGGGTGTCCCTTCCTACATGTGCCAATGTCCTTATTTGCAGGCCAGAGAGTGGAGAGAGCAGCCTGGCCTGGGCTGGACATGGCCTAGCAGCAGTAGCACAGTCATGGCTCCACAGTGGCCCTGGAGCAGCACATGCTACTGCCCACTAGAGGATGGTGCTGCCTTGCAGAGGGCGCCACTGCAGACAGGCTGGCATTGCTAGGCCACTGTCCCCAGCTACAGCCCCCTGCTCCTCTCCAGATTTGCAGCCTACGGTGGGCTCAGCACCTCCCTCATCCATCCCATGGCAGTGCTGAAAACCTTGTGTGCATCACCAACACCCTTAGGACAGCTTCACTGCCGTGGGTCTGTTGGCTCATGTATCACCAAGATCATGCACTGGGGCCAGTGTGGTCCAACAGCATCTTACTGGTGTGGGGAAAGGCAGTGACTCTCCTGAAAAAGCAGCTGTCTCCCAGGAGGCTTCTGCCAGCAGTTCCCCAGCAGAAGGAAAGGTCCTGGCCTGGATCCAGTATCAAGCCTCTTCCTTTCCTGTGGGCACAGTTCTGCTACAGACTTGGACGTGACTCTAGCGACCCTCATGTTAGCACCCAGGGCCAGGGATGAGAGCATCTGTTTTCCAATGAGCTCCACTACTGCAACCCAGACCTAGCACACCCCCATGGGATTCCTGCAGTCAGTCTGTGCCAAGGTCCCAATGTTAATGCTGCAGTGTCCAGTGTAGGATCTGCCTTACAGGATCCATGTCCTGTCTCCTGGGATGAGGATGGAACCGGAGAGTGCATGTCATGACCGAGACCTGAGATGTACCTGTCTAGGGCTTCATTTCCTCTCCTTGGTTCCTTCCACCAAACTGGCTGGTCCTCATTAGTGTTGGGGATGCTTCCCTTCGGGCTGAGTTGAGGTGGTAGTTCCTGCACTCTGCTTGGGCAGCAGCAAAACCTAAGAAGCAGAGCAAATTCATCAGCTGGTTGGAGGCAGAGTTTGCAGACCCAGAATTCTGACCTATTTCTTCCCCTGGGAGAGCTCTAGCCCCAGGCATAGCTTTGCTGGAGAGGGACTGATGGCTGCAGCCCTTCATGCCCATGGGCCAAGCACTGGTGGCATCCTGGGGACTTGGGAGTTGAACCTCTTGAACCCAATGGCATTTTCCTGGTTCTGGTGCATCCTGGCCCCACACTATAGTCCAGCTATGTCCTGAGGCCCACTTAGCTCGGAGCTCAAATGCATCCAAAGGCCATAAGGATAAAGCAGGTATTTTCTGAAGGTCACAGGGTAGGTTCAGCCTCTGCCCATCAGAAATGCATAGATGGAGTTAGGACTCTGCTGCACCTCTGCATTTGAAGGCATGGGGCTGTGGTGATGTATGTGTCTGCAGGCATGAGGACTGGGCTGCAAATTTGTCCTTGCTTGGTTGCTCTCCCAGTGAGAGCAATGCTATCCATGCCTGCAGGGGCAGGAAGGAGTTAAGTGTGTAGGGTCTAGCAGAACAAAGGCTGCATCCTTTCAGTGCTTCCATAAAAAAACCCTGTGTGTGGGTTGGGGAAGCTGCAGCCCCACAGCCCATGAGAGGCAGAGACAGGCAGCTTGGGGTGGCTGTGGCACGGAGTGTTCAGAACATTCCTGCCCATCACATCTCCCAGCTGGTGCCACCA
>JAVSBS010001840.1:35685-51222 GCA_033124195.1 Coracias cyanogaster | reverse complement strand
CGATCTTGAGGGTTACAGAGCACTGGAACAGGCTCCCCAGAGAGACTGTGAAGTCTCCTTCTCTGGAGGCTTTCAAGACCCATCTGGATGCGTTCCTGTGTAACCTGCCCTGGATTCTATGGTCCTGCTTGGCAGGGGGGTTGGACTTGATGGTCTCCAGAGGTCCCTTCCAACCCCTAACATTCTATGATTCTATGATGTATTTGTGTATATACACACAATCTCTCCTTCCCCTTCAGTCTTTCAAATCTGTACATACAATTTCGTGAATATGGAAGTTCATTGCAAAAAAGAGCTGAAAAACTATGTCATTATAAAAGGCTGTTAGATTTTGGAGGGCTCTGAGAGGTTTAGTTCACTTATGCATCTCTTCTGTGAAGCCCAGTTTCTAGTTACGGAGAGCAGCTGCAGATATGACACTCTATCTTAACAGAGTTATGAGCCATTTTAATTAAAGAGAGCCACAATTTGAAAATGCTGATTAATTTTCTGTGAGCATCATTCAGGTTTGGCCTGTGTGTTACTTTACAGATGACACAGCAGAGGGCCAATGGTAAGGATTTTTCCATGGTAGGGTTAGTTGCTTTTTGCTCATTCAGAGGTGTTAGGTTTTCCTCTGCACAGGTGGAAGCCTTGCAGCACTGTGAGAGGGGAAGCATTCAAGCCTTATATGATGATAGATGCTAGAAGCATCAGTAAAAGTACTTGTAATATAATTGTGTTAAAAATACTAGGTGATTTTATGTAATTTCCAATGCTAAAACAACTGGGCTCGAGGCAAGGGGATGAGAATAAAGTTATCTGTGTGTCCTAATCTTGTATTCTTTCTAGGCTATGGACTGGTTTTGGCTGACTGTATCATTGGTATAAATGTTTGGTGAGCCAAACCCACATCAATCTTGCCATCACTAACCAAATTATCACCTACTGCATTTCCATAGAATTTTGAGACACTCTGTTTGATAGTTACCATGCAAAAGGGAGCTGTCTCCTGGTTGCTTATAAAATCACGAATCTGGCACTTTCAACTGCTTGACTTCAGAAGCTTGTCAGTGCTCCTTTGATATAAGCCATGTGGCTCAAGAGCTGTATATGCAGCAGTTCAGTGTGTTATTTCTGGATATCAGTGCTTCTTTCCAGTTCTTGTAAGAAACACTAAGTCTAAAGAATTAATACACTCAAGTTCATAATTGTGAAAAATGCTCACTTTTTGGCATTCCCTATTAGACTGTTAATTCCTAAACTTAGTCTTTGTATTTGAGGCATGTGATAATTCCTTGCTTGCGGTTACAGTAAGCCATGTGGTTGATGAAAATTTTATTTGTCCTTGACTTAATTCTGTAATGCACTGATTGCAGCGGTGGAAGTTCCTCAATGCACTGCATCTGTTCTTTAGGACTCAGTGTTGACAGGCAGCCACCTATATTCTCACACTGTTGGAATCAAATTTCTAGTTCTTTGATCAGAGAAGAATGAAATTAATTGGTAAGAGTTTTTGAATGAGGAGAAGTAGGAGGAATTCTGAATTTTGTGATTTTTACAGAGATTTTTCTGTAATCAGCATGACATTAAGAGAGGAAAAAAAAAATCTGAGGGGGCTAGGGTGGCACATCCTTTGTGAATACTTAATAACTACTAATCCTTGGGGAAAAGTCTTTTCTACCATCTTTTGCTTCTCACTTGTCTTTATTTTCAGCCCTTGAAAATCCTCTAACTAGTGATCTATTGGGACTGGAAGTCTTGGTATGGTATAAATGGTCCATCCATTAATCCATCTTTCTGTAAAATACAGAAATCTCCTGTAGCTTCATTTCTTCCAACGGCTCCCCTTCATACAGAAAAAGGAGAGATGGATTCTTCACTGGAAATTCTGGTTTGATACTGGAAACTAACTAGAGGAAGTTGGTACTTCCCATCTTTCTCTTCAGAGTCATATGGCATTGTACGCAGTTGTTATTGTGTGGAACCGCATTAAATTCCAGGATCATTGATCATTGGAATGGAGCAGCAAACAGAACAGCTGTTAGGCTTCACAATTAAGTTGCTTCAAAAGGAAAGAGATTTTTTATAATGGAATCATTTGAAGCTTTCTTCTTTGGCAGAGTGGAAGAGAGCTATCATATTAGAGGACTGCAAAAATCTGCATTCACAGAATCCTGCCTGTATGAGTGTCCTGGGCTGAACTGCAACATGGATGAGAAAGAAAAAGCACATTGCTATATGTGTAGCCATGTGGTTTATGACATCCATGTCTTAGTGCCATCAAAGAGCTACTGTAAGCTGCTGCTGGGCTGGTTAAGAAGATAACCATTTACTCATTGCTTATTAATGTTTTGCATATCCAGTATATAACAGTTCATTATTATTTAGCAGAAGAAATAGCCACTCCCAGTTTTCTCTCCCATATGACTTCTGTGTAATTTTCAAATACAAAAAGACGATTTGTTGCCGTATATGATTGATTATTCAAGCTCTTTTGCAAAGAAGCCTTTCAGTATGTGTTACGCTTTAATACCTTTCTGTCTTTTAAACAGCATTTAACATGGTATCTTCCAGGGAATGTTTTTATGTGGAGGCAGCTAGGGTTCCTGAACAGAGCTAAATTGCAGGTTTTAGAGCAAACGTTCCCAAACTGCTGAATAGCACTGCAAATCAGGTTTTAGCTGGTGGGTACCAGCAGCTTCTGGGTGTTAGCAGGCACAGGGAAAAGATGAGGTGCTTAGGCAATCCTCACTTACTTGCACTGGTGGTACACGTACCTATTTTTATTATCCCTCAGGATTTAAGTGACATATTTGACCTACTATGCAAAGAGTTCAGTTTTCCTTCTGCTCTAAGGCCCCCCAAAATTAGCGTTTGACATTTGCAATGGAAACTGCATATAGTTTAGTTCATAATTTTTTGAAAAATAATTTCTGTTTTGAAGTGATTTTTCTTTTACTCTGCTGAAATTTCTGCTGAGTTTTCATTTATATTATTTCAAATATTGAAATGAACTCTAGCTTTCAAATAGCAGTTTGTTGGGAGCTTTACTGGTTGAGCAAGTCTGTGAAAAGAACTCCCAGCCCAATGGAAAGGTTACTGCCTTCTGTTTCCAATTAGAAAAACCCATATGATTAACCCAATTTTGTGGTTGGGAAGGTTCCTAATTGCCTGCATTGCCTGTTCTATCTTGTATTACGAGTCAGCACTCTCTTCCAGGGAATCTCTCTTATACATTGAGGGTTTCATGTAGACTAGTCAGACTATTTAAAAAAGCCCAAACAACCCAAAACCCAAAAAAACTCACCAAACTTACGTTATCAGTAATATGTAACAGATCTAGTGCTGTGCTCAGTGTATTAATTTGGTACTGTAAAATACTGTATTTTTTACTGCACTTCAGGAAGTATAAAGCTAATGTAATGCATCACCTCTAAATGCTTGTGCAATACAGTAGAATATTAAAAATTAATTCACTGACCTTACTGTTGCTTTTAAGCAATTGAAGCTTGTCAGATTGTCAGCAAACTCTAGATCTCTTATATATTCACTTTGTGTGCTTAGGCTGCACCCTGCAACGTGTTGTACTTCAGCAGCACCTCTGGGGTCATTCAGCACAGCACCTACTACACAGAGCTCTCCTCCTTTGGCACTCTTCTCATTAAAGAATGCAGTTGTGCTGATGGGGTTTGCAAAAGCAGAATCTTAGGAGTTTAGTTCCATGGCTGTCCCTATCAGAATCAGCAGTGTTGCAGTAGGGAATGTTTGATTAAAAAAGACAATGTTGGTAGTTACCTCTAAATCAAGCCTTTTTGCACATTTTTACTCAGAGCTGGCTCATGGCAGCTTAGCAGTATTTACAGACATCAACACCTAACTAAAAATGGCCCTAGAATTAAAAAAAAAAAAAAAAGCTTTACAGATCTCTAAGAAAATTCTGTTCCACATGTTAATAATGGTGGTTGACTTTCTGTGAAGTGGAAATATAAACCAAGACCCTGAAATAATAAATGATTCATTTGCACTTACTTTCTTTAACCTCTCCACTACACAAAGATATTACTTGCACATTTTTTCAATGCTGTACCACATTGTTTAATACACAGTGTTTTTATTTCATGGGCATTCTGGTGGGTGTAGTGTTTAGTATATTGACAACCTCCTATGAAAGCAAGGTAAGAATTAGCAAACATAAGACAAAAGAAAAAAAATGTTGACACTGATGAGTTTAGTTTTCATTTTTCTTAAACTAATAACATAATTAGATATTCAACTAATGCTGTATATTTTTATGAAGTATTCCTGTTGCTGTAGCATTAGAAACAGGATACTGTTTGGTTATGAAACAGTACACAAGTAGTATGAGGAGATAGTTGACAACTAAGCTTTCAGCTTAGTGAAGAAGCAGCTGGGAATGCTCTGCTCTTTCTGTCCATCTTCACCTTTAGGTAGGTTTCTGGAGTGGAAACAGCTGCGTTTGCTCAGCCTGTTTGAATTCAGTTAAACATCTTAGGTGGGAGATCCATCCTACCTATCTTTAGACATCCAGAATATGAACAGGGGGATGTGAGCTAATCACCTCATACTTCCTTTCTGGTCAATGAAGATAAATAGGCATTTCCTGAGGGATGTATATTTGACCAAAATGGAATGAATCACAGCCCTGACAGGAGGTTTTCCTCCTGTCAGGCTATTTTGAAGAGCTGAAAAGATACTAAGCATTGCCAGCTTCCTTCTGAAATGCTCTTAGTAGGTCTTTTAGAAAGTCTTTTCAGTGCATGAGGAACCACTGCATGCTTTCACATCAAATGTAGCCTGACTCAGGGTTGTTGCAGAAATATGTAGTCCTAATCCCGTGCTTGGTTGTTCCACCAATGCGTAATGACTCCACAGTTTTAGAGTCAGGTTATTTCACTGATCAAGCCCACACACCCTCAAAAGAACCAGAAGTTTTCTGACAGATGATCTGAATAATTTAACTTTCCCTGCAGGGGAGGCAGGGAGTAGGACAACCCCCAGCTGCAGGTGGGTAAGGCCACGTAGCGAAGCAGAACTGTCCTGTTCGGGAGACCGATGTAGTTGGATGACGTGATTACAGGAAAATGTATCCTTAGGCTTCTGGCTATGGTCCTCAAAATCACGCTTGAAGTACATGGGCAACACATGGCAGGCTCCCTGAATCTGTTTAATATGCACGTGCTATATTTTGTATGCTCTAAGAGATTGAGTGGATGAGCACCAGAAGGGAAGGTTCCTTTTCACCTTATTTTGGCTCTCGTGTTCTGGATTTTGAAGCATTTGTGTGTGTCTGGGGAGGCAGAACGCACAGGCTCAAAGGAAGCTTGCAACTTGACTGGCAGATGCCCCAAAAAATCAAGGAGCCTGTGTGCAGTTGAGAATTGGGCCAAAATTCAAGGCTTGGAAAATGGAAGAGGTCATTTCTAGGAAGCAGAACTGTTGGGGCAAGAAGGTGAAGCTGGAGAGAGGACAATGGAGGGGTCTGCCTCAGCTCAGGCTTGGCAGGTTGCTGGTTTTGAAAGAAAAACAGGAAGAGCCACACTGGAAGCACACATTGCATTAAATGTGGTGTTCTGTTCAGCTCAGCCTTCCTCCTGAGCCTTTGTTTGAGTTTGCTGCTTGTGTGGTTTTACTGAAGTGTTGTACTAATGGGGCGTTTCAGAGCCTTCTGGGGTGCTTTTTTTTTTTTTTTTCTTTCAGTATAGGGCTTCTTCAAACTAAAGTTTGTGTGTATTTGTGGTCACATTCCCTCTTTTAGAAAAGGAGGCCTGTGCTGGGTTTGTTTGTGACCTTTAACATATTGTACCAAGTGTCCAAAATACCCACAGGTTTTTATCGTTCTTGAGAGCAGTAATTAGAATAACAGTTTTTCCCATGTATTTTGGTTAAAGGTATCTGATTTTTTTGGTTAAATACACTCAGAAAAATACCTGAAATCATGTTGTGCTTGATCTACAATTCTATACTTTCCAGTACTGCAGAATTTACAACTCATTTTCTACTTTGCCCTTCTATAGAATCGTAGAATGTTAAGCTGTGCTTGTGACACCTGTATTAGGTAACAAGCTTTGTAAGGTTATACGTAAGGATAATTTCATTCACTATTTCATTAAGCGGAGGTCAGCATATCGCCATTTAAAATATCTGTCTTAAAGGTGAACTCTCACTGGCAAATTCAAGATGCTACTGTTACAGATTTGCCCTTCTGTCAACTCCAAACATCTGGCAGTCTGTGAACTTGGCACTGAATTTGGGTTTGTGTCCATCCAATTTTTTCAGTTCTTTTGAGGACAAATGAGTGTCTCATTACTGAAAAGAGCAGCCTGACACCTGGCCCCATTTATATTACAAATCTGGCCACCTGAGTCTTATACATGTGATTTCTTGAGGGCACTGAACAGCAGCATCATTCAAAGTCATCTGCAGCTGATGTTTCTATTCTTCATATAATAGAACTGTCAGCTGGAAGCCTTGTAAGTTCAGGAAGAGGGTTAACCGGAATAGCTGAAACTAGATGTAGACGGCAACAAATGCTTCCATCATCCTAGAAAGCCCAACACATCATTTTTGTCTGAGCACTAAATGAATTAAGAATACATCTGAAAGTTCGCAGGATCCGTTAACAGCAAAAAAAACTTTAAAAGCCCTCCAATGACTTTTCACAATTTTGTTGATATTTGCATTAGATACCAAGTTTTACACCATTTTTAGATGCTTGTAATGGTTACTGTAATGACCCAAGTGAAAATTAGTCTCCTATATATGTTGCCCCTTAACTACCTCTTTGGTCTTTTGGAGAAATTGTCTTATTGACAGTGAGAAGTTTGGTTTCTGATCAGTTCTGTCAATAGTTTTATTATGATGCACCTATTGGTTAGGAAACCTGTTGAAAAGAATATAGGTATTTTGGGACAAAAGTTAAACACTTGCAAAAGAATTTCTGTTGGAGTATTTTGTTGTTGTTTGTTTTGTACCAGAGTTTAAAAACAAAGTATGTTTCAGCTTTTTAAATCAAAACATGGACTAAATGCTAGAAAGTATGGAGGATAGTGTCTGTGCAATAGACTGTTCTGAAACTTCTTAATGTAGAATTGAAGCGTATTATAACTGGAAAAGGACCTATGGATATCTACTGGTCTAACTCCCCACTCAGATTTCCTATGTTTATGAAACAAACTATTGTACAGCTTGTATGCTTTTGAACTGCTTTCCTATATGTGAAAGTTTGATTCCTAACTTCTAGACTAAATTTACTCTGACTGTATCCAAACCATCCCTCTTATCCCCCTTGTCTTCAGCTAATATCTCCTTCCTCAGTGACAGTGACTGATGCAACTGTCTTGGCTGGTGTACTGGCTCCCAGCCCATCTCCTGGCTTTCAGACTTGCTCTCTTTTTTTGGAAGCAAACTCTGGGTTTGAACAGTGTTTAGGATAGGGAAGCTCTTGACTTAGTGCCATGGCTTTTCTGTCCTACAGTAATGCAAATAAGATACAGATTGTTTGCAGAGGTCATCTTGATCATGAATCAATTACCTGCAGATAGATTTGACTTCCTGAAAACTTACTCTTAAGGTGCATGTGCTCTGGAACAAAGAGCAGGGTTTATGTAACAAATGTGTCGTCTCCCTTTTGGCTTCTACTTCCCTGGCAGATTGGTTATACAATTAGAAGCTCACTAATAATCATATGAAATCACACAGATAATCCCAGCTGAGAGATTTGTTCTCGTTCTGTGCAAATAACCAGTGACCTCTCAAGTATCGGTACTGCAGATGACTTAAAGGCTTAGCTCCATGTCTTACAGGAACACACTGGGAATTTCCATCTAGCAGTTTGACATAAAAAACCATTGATGTGAAACATCCAGTGGTTCGCAAGCTGGTTGTTGCAGTGACAAAAGCAACCAAGGATGCCTTTTTTTTTTTTTTCTTTTCTTTCATTTACCATGGGGTTTTAAAATACAAACTGTTTATTTTCACTGTAAATTCAGAGAGCCTGGAAGAAGAAAAACCAGGCATTGTGTTGTTTCTGACAATACAATTTTTGTTTAAAAAATAACAATTTGCAAAAAAAGGGCCAGTACGTTTTGTCAAAAGTCTACTGGTTTTGACACAAATGAAACAATAGTTTGCCAGGTCTAGGATAGATTGTAGCCAGAGGGGGAAAGAAATCCCAGTGTGCGCAGTAATGCTGATACGAAGTACTAGCATTAGTATAAAGATTCAGTTCTCATCTGTTTCATAGATTCATGCCTTTTCCATTGGAAAAGTGAAGTAAAAAGTGAGCCACAGAAGTCTGTTATATTTTTTAAAAAATACAATTTTTTTTTTTGCTTTACCTTAGTGAGGTAAGGGAATTTTCTCAAAATACCACACTTTTGGGGAGGAGATTCAGAGATTTACTTTGAGCAGATTTCAGCTATATTTTACAAGTAGACAGTAACGGAAGAATAATTCAGGAAATACTTGAGGAAGAAAACAGGGTGCACAAATCCCAAGCTGGCAGAGGTAACTTTAGGTTTCTGAATTAGAAACGACAGTGTGAAGTCTTGATGATTTGGGCTAACCAAATATAACAAACTCTTATATAACTAAGGATAACAAAATAAAAATAGTAATAAAAGGTGAAGTTATAAATTGGCTATGTCTAGACCAAGAGAGGAGGGGTGGTGGCACACATTTCTTTTGCTGACACACTGCCTGATGCTCCCAGGCACTGGTGAAGCCACCGGCTTAGTTGTGAAGACAGACTGTCTCTGTGCACACTAGGTAGCAGCCCAGCTGTGCTGCCTGAGGCTCTACTCCGGGCTTATTCCTAGCTTCATAGGTATGCTTCCACCTGGAATACAGACCGACCTTCTCTGTCCACTTGGAACTGAGGTCTTTGATGTCTAAACACTTCCCTAAGAAAATAGTATTGTATATTTTGATAATTTTAGTTCTGAATTTAATTTTGTTAACTGAGATTTATTAGTCATTTCTTTTCCAGTTACATATAGTTGTCTACATCTCTTAGACCTAGGCTGTGGGCACTGAAGCACTCAGCCTTCAGTCTCATGACTCGCACAGCCCTGAGTCAGGTGGCTTCCTGCGCTGCAGAGGGGAAGTGAGGCCTCAGTGGTTTCAGTGGACTTGAGTGTTTTAGAAATAGTTGACTCTCTTATTCTCAGCAAATTGGCATCCTCATTTAAATTATCAGGAACTTATTAGTGTTTATATAAAGTGTTTAGATTAGGAGATGTGTCTAAATATGGCTAAGATACCTGATGCTTTGGAAACGGTTGTGGTAGAAGTATTTGAAATGTGCCTTTTTTTCTTCCTGTAAAACTTATAATGTACTGTGACCTTCCAAAAAATACCTTCTACACTGTGACAGAATCTTCAGACTTTAAGCAGAAATCTTGATGGCAGATAGTGGTGGGATTCCTCTTCTTTATCTTCTAGGCCAAAGCAGGCAAGTTGTGATGCATGAAAAGACTCCTGTGTCAAATTATTGCATCCCTGTTCAATACCATTGTGTCTTTATGCTCTTGACAGACTGTCACCACCTATCATCAGAATATGTTAGGTTATGTTATCGGCATAGTATGTAGGAGGCTCTTACTGACATGTATCCTGTACTTATTCAGGACAGACCCATAGAAGTAATGAAATATATCAAAATGCAGGAGGTTTCAAATTTAAAATAATCAGCCCGAGTTATTTTTCTGTATTTCATATGCAGGTACACTATTACTTTTTAAGACTGATGTTGGAAGCCTGAATATAATTGCATGAGGGAATAAACATATGACAAATACCATGTTTAGACATGTATTTTATTTTTGAGAATTAATCAGATAGCAGCTTTTCATACTAGAAAGTTTCCAGGAGGTATTGGTTGTAAAGGTAGAATCATATTCAAGATTAGTCTAAAAGTATTATCTTATGAAATATAAAGGTTTAGTGCGTGTGACTATAACAAATACAATATATTCTGAATTCAGTTACACCCACTGAAAATTGTAGTCTAAGATGGCACAGTGTTCACTTTTGCACTTCATACCTGCTGACACTAGTCAAGTTTATTTCTCTTTTTGTATTACCCAGCACCAAGAGTAAGGTACTCCTGAAGTAAAGGAAATCAATTAGTTAAAGCACATGTACAGATACTGATTTGCAAAATTCTGTCTTTTTTATTTCTGATATAGACAATATGGAATTTATTTTTGTATGGTAGTAAAATAGACCTAATTGGACTCTGCGGGTTTTTAACAAAGACATCAGATGAAACACTTTGTCTGCTAAGAGAAAACTGTTGCCTATGACTTTTAGTTTAGAGGCACATTGATATCCCAATCTGTTTGACTGCAATCGTCAGTGTCAATAAACACTGAAGAATCAATCCAGATTGTGAGTCTTCATTGCTACTCAAGCAGCAAAATCTTGAGGCTCTCTTTAGTGAAAACCCCCCATAAAACCTCTGTAAATTACAGATAATGCCGTAGACTATCAGCAAAGATTTTGGAAAGAAAACCTACTTATGGTTTACTGCTTGTTTATGCTGAAGGGCATGAACATCAGGTGCGTTAGGACATGAAGAGGGCATTCTGTTCTACATACAGAGTCTGTGAGAACGAACCAAGAGAGAGAATGAGGAAGGGATCAGGTTAATATATTTAACGCATAATGCTAACCTCTTTGATAGAAAAAGATAACATGCAGATTAAATTCCCTTCTATTTGCATTTCCTTTCAAAGAACAGATGTGGATTCTGAGTCTTGCCACCACATTTTATTATTCTTCAACTGTGAGGGGCATGAGATGATACTCATTTTTCTGAAGAAAGCAGGGAGATGGAGTGACTAACTTGGCATTATTTGCTAATTCTTGTACCATGATAGATCAGAAAGACAAGCAGAATATCTTTGCTAATGAATTAGCTACTCCAGCCCTTGTCCTTTGTCTCTTTTGTAGCTTTTGTAGGGATCAGAAGAACCTCTTTCTCTTGCTATTCTGGAAGCGGTTTGTTTGGAACTACAGACTCATCTTGTAGAGAAGACCAAACAACAGTGTCGGTGATTTTATAACAGCATTGTGTAATGCTAGTTAGAGTTTAAATGCAAGAAGGAGAGATACTGTTCATGAGAACACAGGAATAACCATGCAGCTCAGGAAGAAATCCAAGTTTTGAGGATTTGTATTTTTGCTGTTCAAAAGAGAAGCCTGCACTCATGTAAGCCTTTTGAAATAGCATTAAGAAACCTCAGAGGATGTGTAAATTGTATTCAATTGGATAATTGGTGCAACTTTTATTCTATAAACTTACAAATCCAAGTCATTAAGTTTGAGATCTTAACACGGAGAAAAAGAAGGCTTCTATATTTGATAGCACAAATGCTGTCACCCTTTTAGTCCACCCAAACACTGTAGATACTGTAGCATTTTATCAAGAAAGCCCACCCAAACATATGGACACCACATAACGACAGGCAAAATTTTGACCTGAAAAAGAATGCTAATTGATAATGTGTTAACTTTACAGATACAGCTAAAAATCACACTTTCAATTACAGAGTTGCTAGTCTGAAGTGTTAAAAATCATTCCTGGCTTGAAGTGATGAGGGTTTTCTTTTTTAAACTAGCATCTCTTTTATTTGCCATCTCTATGTAGGCATTTTAGAGTTCACTCAAGTTTTACTTTCTAGCCTTGTAGAATGGAGATTTCACTTTGGTGTCCATGCTGATTCAGTACTGATCACATGAATATGAAGATCAGAAATTTTAAAAGAAAAATTTGAAGTACTGTGCAATGTTGCGGGCAGTGCAGAGCTAACTGAAAGTAAAAAGTAAATAATTGAGCTTAAGGAAGGAAGGAGAGAAAAGCTCAGGTGTGTGTGTTGCTCTTTAGAAAAATACGTTGTGGTATTTCTGTAGCTATTCATCATGGAACGCTAATCTCTGTCTTGTAGCACCTGGTGGAGGAGGTTTTGTTTTAATATGCTGAAATATTAGCATCTGAGCTCAGTTTTACTGTTTCTGTGAGGCTTTGTGCTACAGTTACTAAAGGGTGTTGAACTTGGTTGGGATAGTGAGAAAATTCGCTTGTGAAAATTCGGTGTCAATTTTTTCTAGTATTCCTCCAATGAATAAATACCGCTCAGAAAATACAAATGTAGGTTTCCAGACGTGACCTTATTGAAAGGAACCGTTACTGCATCTGCTTAGACAACCAGCAGTGGGACCCAGCCCCGTTATGCTGGCACTTTGTTATTTTAAGTGTGCTAAGAGGCATAGTTACTGTAGATTCAAATCTTTGTGAGGTTAATCTTTTAATGAAATCTTTAATAAATCTTGTGGAAATGATCCTATCCCCTATTGAAAGTTTTAGTATCTTAGTGACATTTACACATTTAAACATATAATAACATATTTGTAATTTGTGTAGATTTAGTGTGTTGTTGAATGCTGATTGGAGTAAACTTTTTTATAACAAGCTAGTTATGTATCTGTAACCACTTGCTATTTCTTTCACGTAGCAAGAATATTTTCAGTGTCAGGTATTGGTATTTCTTCACAGTCCAAAAGGATTGCTTTGAGAGGCATCTTTCATGAGATTCTTAAGCAAATGAAAAGATTAAGCATAAGCAAAGAAATGTATTAAGCTTCTTATTTTAATCCATCCTAAATCATTTAAATGTATGTATATTTGCATGTGAAAGCTGCTGTATTATCATTCCAGTAGAATTGTTGCTACAAATAATGCCAGTCACTGTCTAACTTCTATTTTATTTTTAGCTGGAGAAGCCTCTATGAAGAAACACTGATTTCTATTAAATTGCCTAAGAGTTTACGGATAGAGATGAACCCATGAATGAGTCATGCATTGGTGTGAACTCATAGGATTGCTGAAATGCTGTATAGTCTAAAACTGGCATCTTAAAAAATAAAAGATCAAAAATTACTGTTTTCAAGAATAGTGGCTATATATATAAGAACTTGTTTATGTTGAGAACCTTTATTTTTTTGGAGAATAATTATGACACTTGTGTACTATTGTGTTTATATGTGTGGTTGCATATTGTAAGACAGCTTTTGCCAGCTCTTGGCTGCAATGTTGGGGAAGCTGGTTGTGTTTTCAGACATGTGAGAGGTGGTGGGACAACCTTGCACAGAGAGATTGAGCTGTGGGTTTGCCACATTGAGCAAAGCAGGGCTATCAAATGTTCTCAAGCAGGTACCAAGGAGATACAGTGAAACTTCAGACTGGACAGAAGGATGCCAATGCACAGAGATTCATGAGTTGTTGCCAGAGGTGCTGCAGCTGGATGAATGTTTAGAGATGAGTATAAAGAGAGGAGAAAGGGAAGGGCAAATGGCAGCACTTGGCTGGAAGGGGTATGAGGAACGATCTTCAAAGAACAATTTAAAAAGGGAAAGAATTGGAAGCTTTAGAGTATCCCAGTTTTATAGTATCTCATTCTCAAATAGGGAAATTGAGAGAAGCTCATCTTACCTTCAAATCTTTTTTTAAATTTCTACATACAGTGTGCGGATCAGAAAATTAAAGTCTCCTGCCTAATAGTTGTCTGTCAGACGCACAGAAGTGCTGTTATTTCTTTCATAATGTTAGAACTTGTCAAAAATTATTAATGATAAAAACCTCGATTTAGTTATTCATCTTCTTTTCTGCAATCCATTTTGATTTCTTGATTTGCACATTGTCGCAATTTGGACGTTTTCTAAGATGTCATCTCCGTTCAAATCGTCTGGTTCGCCTCTGCGATGGGTCTCAGTTTGGCTCACCAGCTCAGTTAGATGGAACTCTGCATTTAGTGGCTTTTCTTTCTTCAGGAAAATGTCAGGGAGAGGACAAGGATTCTCAGGTAATGACAAAGTAGAGCTAGGCCTTTAGTCAGCATGCTCTTTCCACAGACACTAATGCCTTGAATGCATTTCAGGCTTCTTTGTTGATGCCCTTACGTACATGTCAGAAGAAGACATAAATCAGGCTTTTGAGTTTTGTGGAACTCTTAGATGGAAATCTTACCCCAGGTTGCCACTTCAAAAGCTGGCATCTCCACAGCAGAGAAATCCATCAAAGCCACCGTAACGGTGAGAGGGGCAGCTGGACAAGTGCAGGCTGCTCAATGAGTACTCCACATCTGACCTAAAAAGAGAGAGGAAAGTCAAGAGGAGAAACAGAACTCTTTTCAAATAATTGTCCCAGAGCAGCTCTCCAAATAGTGTTCCTCCACCTTCTGAAAGCTTTTTAATTGTTTGTTTTTAAAATTATTATTATTGTTATTAAGCTGAATATAAAGGAGGGCATCCTTGGATAAAGTTACTCTTTTCCCTTTTCTAATAGATGTGGTTAAGTCCTACAATAAGAGCCCAAAAAAACCCCTCTGCATTCAAACTGAAACCTAGCACATAGCAAGTGACAAAAAAGCATCACATAAAATGTAAAATGAAAAGATCCCCTGTTTTAATTATATTAAATGATTGTGTTAAGAGAGACAGAAGATAAGAGGCTCATCCTTGGTCTAGGAAGAAATTAAGGAGTCTCTTAATGCCTCATTACTCTGTGTTTGTGTCTGCTGCCAGTTTGAACTGATGGACAGGGAAGCTTAGATAGCTCTTGCAGTTTACCAAAACTTCAATTACTATTTGATTGTTTTTATCTGTTTACATGTGGGCATAGACAAGATAAAGTTTCCCTGTGCCAATGTATAAGATCTCTTCAGCTCATGTTATAGCAGAAAGTCTATGGTGCAAGGAACTGCCTTTGGATAGAATTCTGGCTTGGTGAGGTTTGGTTGTGATGGCCAGGTTGAAATAATCCTGGACTCTGAAAATTTTATAGTCAATATCATGTGCTAAGAGAAGGCCACACGAGTCTGTAGGAGCCTTCTACTAAGTTTTTACCAACACTGTTATCCCCTTTCAGCCTGGAGAAGAGGAGGCTCCAGGGAGACCTTATAGTGACCTTCCAGTACCTGAAGGGGGCCTACAGGAAAGCAGGGGAAGGTCTATATTTAAAAGGGTTTGTAGTGATAGGACAATGAGTAATGGTTTTAAGCTGGGAAAGGATAGATTTAGGCTGGATATTAGCAAAAAGTTTTTTAATAGGGGGGTGATGGATCACTGGAGAGGGCTGCCCAGAGAGGTGGTGGAGGCCCCATCCCTGGAGTCATTTAAGGTCAGGCTTGATGCAGCTCTGAGCAACCTGACCTAGGTAGACATGTCCCTACTTAAGTAGGGAGGTTGGACCAGATGACCTCTAGAGGTCCCTTCCAGCCTAGAACATTCTATGATTCTCTGCCTGAAATGCTGGGGCCTGAGCTGTGGGCCCCCAGTTGGGAGTTGACCTGGGAATGAGTCACTAGCTAGCAGAATGTTTTGTTTTTCTTACTGGCTTCATGTTTCAGAGGCAGAACCTGGCCCACCTGTGTCTTTGTGGCTCTGCCCTCACCCAGGTGGTTGTGGTTGGGGTGGTCGGCAAGGCCAGGGCTATTTTATCTAGGAGCTGATCAGTTGGAGGAGCTTCCTGTTGGG
>JAVSBS010001840.1:0-35585 GCA_033124195.1 Coracias cyanogaster | reverse complement strand
CAGCAGAGGAGCTGGGCCCACAGGAACCTATGGCAGGACTGTCTGAAAGAAGCCTTCTGAGGGGCTGTTGGTGAGTTCAGTGTTGGCCTGTGCGATCAGGCACCTGATGGCAGCATAACATGATGATGGCTGAACTGGCACAACACTGCCCCACCCCCTCTCCCAACCTCCGAACTCTGTGAATTAAATAGCTTGGCAGCTTGGTAACTGGTGGTCTGGTTTGTTAATATTTTATACCATATTATCCTTATAAACGGCTGAAATTTTTGATAGTAAACCATGGACAATCTTTTCTACTATATGTTCAGACATCCCTGAAAACCAAATAAAATTTCTCAGAGGCCAGAGTTGCTAGTGTCATGGTGATTTCTGAAAGCCTGGTCAAATGAAAATGTTGTGTATGAAGTAATTAGGCAATTAGACTTAGAAATATAATCCCTAAAAATACAGCTCTGGTTTTGTTGATGGGTATAACTGGAGAAACAGCTGGTTTGTCTGGAATTTCTTTATGCGTATCTTACGCTGAAGAAAGGATTTAAGACTACAGGTGGTAAAGTCACATCTTAAATTGACATGGGCTACTCGAGGAAATTTTTTTTTTCTTTTGAAGAAATAAGTCATAGAAAAGGCAGTAAGAATAAAATACTACATTGATTTCCAGAATGTGTGTATATACGTACATTCCACCTTCTCCACTTGTGTATTTTTGTGGTCTTTAATTATTTTTTCTTTTTAATCTGGGAAGTTTTCTTTCATCATTTGCAGTTTTGTATTTATCAGGAAGCAAATCCACTGTCAAAACCCCCTTCACTTAGAATTGCATCAGCAAATTCTTTTGGTAGAAACCTGTACAAAGCCAAGAAGCCCCAAAACTTATCACAAGTCATAAATTCTCTTCTCAGTCTCTTGCTTTGCTATACCTGGTCAGTTCTAATATACTTCTAGAAAAAATTCAGTGTTCTTTTTATGTCATACTTTGACTTGAAAATATAATTGCTTATATTTCTATAATCTAAAATTATTGGATTAGTTTTGGTCACAAACTATTTATGCAGAGAATTATTATAATACATGACATATTAAAGAGGTTTGTTTACTTGCTGAATGAATTATTGCATATTTTTCTTGTATTTATAATTTTATCTACCAGTCATATGCATATTCTGTCAGAGTAAGGTTCAAATAATACTGCCTTGTGTATCTTTCCTTTATAAAATCAATCAGAAACTCATTGTGATTATGGTCACTCTTACTGATGTCTTGAAATCTGTCCACTTGACCTAAAATACTTAATACTCTGTTAAGAGAGTACTAATACAAGGATTTGGCAAAAAAAACCCGAAGCAGAACAATTCCTAAACTACTGCAAATCAGTTGTTACTGTAGTTCCCTGTGGAACATTATTGTGAATTTTATTTTTCGTTCTTTCTTTCAGGCTCTCTCATATTCAACAAGAGGAAAGAAATTCAGCTGATCACACCCAAGAAAAAGGTAGGGTTTTTTTATTTGTGGGGTTTGTTTTGTAACCTTGGAATTATTTTTGTTTTCTTGGCTACTTGTATTTTTCTAGATTGGATGTTACACACTGATCTGCAGAGCGCCTCAATAGCGTACTTTAGGCTGTCCAAATTTCAATCAATACAATTCATTTTGAGGTGCAATTTAGTATTTCCTACAGTGAGAATAAATTTCAAGACCAACTGTTAAGTTGTGCATGTTGCATTTTCCTTTTTTGATGAAGTTATTAGTGTTGCAGTTTCCAGAGCGGTCTTTCTAGATGAATCCAAATAACATGGAATTTGAAACACATTTGTAAATATGCATTATTTATTTAAATAGGCATCAATACATTTTACAAAATGTATTTTGTGTTTCTTACCTATGTACCTCATTTTTCTGGTGATGGTTGAATTAGTTTAGTAATTACTTCCCTTTATATTGAGTAGTTGAGCAATTAGTAGCATAATCATTAAAGTAATTACTTGTTTGTTGACTAAGAGCAATCTTGATAGTGAAAATCCATACACGTTAGCAAATCAAAATGTAAGAGCTTTTCTAGTACAGAACTGGTTCATCAGACAAAATTAAAGAGGTTATATGATGAGATGGATTGAATCTGTGTTGTAAATGGATCGGGCGTTTCTGGGTCTCCAAATGCATTTTGAAATGATATGTTTCAATCTGTATGTTGTGTTACTTATTTGTGTTGATGTTAGGAGTAAGACTAAACATCTGTTCATTCTTTCTCAAGTGAAACATCAGTGAATGAATACTGCAATAATTGAGCTCTTCACATTTGGCAGCATCTCATCCTCCCTACGTTTCTTGAAAATGAAGCATACCTGAAATTTTAAAATTGAGAAAGGCTCAACAGTATTTTTTGCGGTTTATATTTATTAGATGTATAGGTATTGTATGTATGTGAAGCATTGTATGCTAAAGGCAGCCTAATTCATCAGTGCAATAGACCGCACACAAATATCTGGGCACTGGAATTTGTAGAGCTGTAGCAGCCTTACTTGTGCATTGTGGACCACAAAGATGGATTCTGCAATTTACCTTCGTGGTCCCCTGCGACAGACACTGTGCTGCTGCTTTATTTACTTCTCAGAATATTGTTTGACTCAGGCTAGCTGTGAGCAAAAAGCAAGCTCCTTGAGCTGGGCAGCCTAGTAATTTACCTTAATTAGAAGCTCTTACAGTCTGGGTGCTGGATTATTCTTTAGAGTAAGACAGCTTGAGTGCTGAACATGTTGAGCCTGTGAGGCTCATGTAGTGTCTCACGCAGACTTAGCCCAATGGGGTTCTGTGAGAGAATTGCTCATAAATTAGTATGTGAGAATTACTAATACTCAGAACCTACACACTTGACTCAGTAGAGCTCTTCAGTACGATCTTAAGTGATTGAGTGAAGGGTGCCATCAGTTCAGGAAGACGCACTGTGTTGTCAGTGGAGTGGGGCTTCCACATTGGCGTAATGGTACCTCTTTGTCCATATGCTTGAACTGTGACCATAGGAAAATCAAAGCCCTATTTCTGGCTTTCAAGTGTACTTGAACAGCAAAACTTAGCTACTGATATTCCCCATACACACACCCCATGTGCGTGATCTAATTGAGTGTACGGTCCCCGTTATGATACAATAGACTTAGTTTTAAAAAGCCTTCATCTACTCATGTAGTATACGTGCTGTTTCTAGGCTTTCCCATAGCTTCTTTGGAGAAAACTTGATGAGTTTGTTCTGCTAGATATTTTAAGAATCACCCAACTTGCCTCCTTAGACATCCCATATTTGAAAGCTTGCTTGTGGGCGGGCTTTGAAAATGCTATAGCTAACGTAACACACATAGATTTATGGCTTGCATCACAAAGAACATCACAGGAGCATGGTCGTGGTAGTATGAGAAGTTCCCAGCCCACAAATAACATTCAATTCAGGAGCACATGTGTTTTGGGATTGTCACATGTGATATGAAGGACTACAGCCTGTCTGATACAGATATACATGGGAAATATAAGCATATTATCTTAGTAACTGACAGTCTGCTGCAAAGGATACAGAAGTCCCCCCAGGGAATGGTTGGAGTTCTTTCCAGATGTCAAGAATTTGTGTCAAGCTTTTGCAGTTATAGTAAGGCTGGCTAATAAGCTACTGTATCAGAGGTATCTGTGGGTTGCTGTTCAGTCTGGTCTTTATAGGAAGGCATTTGAAAAGGATCTTAGTGCTACAGACAGTATCCAAAAAAAATATTTGGAAAAATCAGGTTGCTCAACATTAGCTTTTGACTGTACTGGGCCTTTTGTGATTCTTTCCTGAAACAACTCTTTGGCTCTGCAGTGTTTTCCCTGAGTACAGCACGACTCTATTTCACTTTTACAGTTAATTGAAGTGGTTGGAGGTGAGCCAGTTTGACCAGAGAGCTACAGCCAGGCCATTTTATAATCCTGAGGTACTTAGCACTGAAGATCCTTGGTAGAGATTATAGTATTGAATTGGAACCGGTCTCCATATATTCAAAGTATAATAAATGTTTGTGCTTGAAAGGGGCAACTGGTAGGGCAGGAAGTATTTTACCTACATGGAATTAAGATTGTTCTAATTGCCCACATTGGCAGTCAGGGAAAGGATCATGCAGCCTGGGGGAATAAGAGTGAAGCAAAGGAGTGTAAATCCAGCAGGAGTCTTGCTTTCAAGAGTTCTAGCCCCGCAGCCAGCCTTGCCTTTGAATTAAAGAAGGAGGTGTCCTTCAGGGATTTAGGCTAGCAGGAGAAAAGGGCCCCAGGTACCAAAATATCATACAGTACTATAGAATATTTGAATAAAAGGCTTAGAGTTACACCTTAGCATTATGTTTGTAATGAAGTTCAACTCTTAACTGTAGCCCTTTTAAAAAATGAAGCTACTAATTACAACTTTTTTTTTTTTTAAACTTGATTTCATTTTTAGAGAATACTGAATTTTTTAAAAAAAGAGAATTACCGAAGGTTAAAATAGCATTTCTGGATACTGAGTGATTTATATCTTCTGTGGCAAGTAATTCTGTTGAGTTTCAAGATGCTCTAGAAGTCGGTTTCATAGCTGGTCTGTTGCATATTTTCTCTGGCTCATTTATACTACTCTCCTAACTTTTTACTGTAACTTTTGTTAGATCAATGTATAAAAATATTGCCAACTTAGAAATGGCTTTAAAGATAAATCACAGTATATAATCTAAATGATATTATTCATAGAAATAATGCTATAATCACATCACTTACTGATTTTCATAAGTTTCTGATAAAAAGCGATATACAATTGCAACAACAAAAAAGACAGATTTATATTTTTTAAAAGTATAAAATAGTTTCCTATATAAATTTAATTTTCCATGGTCTAGAACTGTTACCATGATAAAAACAACATGCCCAAAATGTCTGTTTTCTCTATAAATAATTGTAATAGTTTTCACTGAAACCTTGTGTTCTCCCAGCGGAGAACCATAGGATGGTCCAGGAATGTGAACTAGGTTACCTTCCCTCCAGTGGTAACAACTGCTATTCTAGAAGATCTAATAACATTGCTGATGATGAGAATGTAGACAATAGAAATGCCAGTACAGATTTTTTTGTTTGTTTAAAGAATGCCTTTAAGGGGGCAGGTTCATCATCTAGAGAAGGGGATCTTATGAACATGCAGCAGAGTCTGTTGTCATGACGGTTGTCATCTGGGGAAGCAAGATAGATGTCAGTGTTTTCCAGCTGATCAGGATATTTTCGCTGGATTAAAGGCACTTCTGCCTATATGGTTCCAAATGGGCATATCTGGAATGAAGCCAGTATCAGCCCTCTGGAAACCAAAAAATGAAATGGGATTTCTTGAGGTTGCTGTGTTCTTGAGTCACTTCTTCGGGTCTCTGGAGTCTGAAGTTGTTATTCTGATTCAGTCAGCCCCAAGTTATCTCTGTTATCTTTTATTCAGGCTATCCAAGTTTTCTTATTCAACATATACTGCGTCAAAATATGCCAGGTACTTGCCTTTGGGAATCTAATACTCTATTGAAGAAAAAATTAATCTGGAACCTGAACAAACTCTTTCTTCTGGATAAGTCTAGTTCCTGTTCTGCAACAAGTTCTCAGCTAATTTCCTCAGTCTCCCAAGGGAGACCATTCTCAGATCTCTGAGCCCCTTCCTGTTCTCCATAGGCACGTGGTAAGATTTGGAGCCATTTGTTACTATGCCTCAGCTATTTGAGGAGATATACCACTTTTAAACCATTCAGCCAGGAAAATGAAGATGAGAGATGTGTGAAAGCTTTTTAGGATACAGAAAGTGAAGGGAGGTGGGGAGAGGAGCAGCAAGATCTGTTGCTCGATCAGAGCAGGGACAAGATTTGCAATATATGGATCCTGGTTTGTTGCATAGGCACGGCATGTGTGCTGCTGGAGGTAAGGTGTAAACTCCAAATACTAAAAAGGTATGTATTTTAGGATATGACCTGTATCTGTCATCTCTGTATTTCACATCTATATTTCCTGGCTCTGAGTTATTTACATTCGAAATATTTTTATTTTGTTCTAGTTGCATAATATAAGAGGTTCAGAATGTCACACATTAATTCCTTGTGTTTAATGGACTCTGCCAACTATATCAGACTCATGACTGATAGGATGGCACGGCTACTGAGGATGACTGAGCATGATGACTTTGCTTTTGAGTAGGGTCAAGCTCAACATAATGTTCAAAGTCCTCCATTAAACTTGAGCTCAATTTCATTGTATAGTTTGTTGAAGATGAGTAGATTTTTATTTTTCGCAGGGCTTTGCAGAAGCATGAAAGTGAGTAGGTGTATTAACTGTATTGTATTTTCCAAGAGTTCACAGAAATTGCAGCCTGGGATTGATAGCTTGTGGTTTTCAAGGCACCTGTCTTAGCTGAGGAGTTTCTGAAACTTTTAGCCATATCACCTATGTTAAGAGGAGCAAAGTTAGTCTTGTGATGGCATGGTTGAATTGCAGACCTTTTCCCCCCTCACTCCATGTGTCAAGCTTTGCTTTTGCAGTCTCTAGTTTGAACCATATAGGATTGGGTTTTTTCTTTAATATTACTGGAAAATTAACAAACCTCTTTAGAATTACTAATCTACTAGAAAGGATTTTAGTGATTACTTTAGTAGAAATCATTCAAGTGGTAATTCAGTCTTCAGATTTAATGAAGCATAAGGCAACAGGCCTCTTGATGTAAATAATGAACTCCATATCCCAATTTTGTCAAGCTATTCAGAAAAGGAGGATTCATCTGCGCTTCACTGGGTTTCTCTACTGAAACATTTTTTGTAGGTTAAGCAACTGTCAAAATATGATTTTTTTTAACTTTTTTTAACACTTCTCTTTATTACCCAATAACCTTTAGCATATGTCTATTTACACTTATTAATGCAAATCCTAAATGTAGGTGTTTGACAGATGTATAGGTCATTTTCCTGTGTTAAAATCACAGGAAATTCTGGGAGAAGAGAACAACCCTTGGAATAATAGCACTGCTCCACTGGGGCATGGTGAAGCTCACGGACAGTAGGTATAGAAGGAGCCAGTATTACATGTAGAAAACGAAAGTACTATGCTTGACACTTTGTAGTTGTGTGGTCCAGAGAGACAAAAAGAGTGAGCAGGGTAATAAAGACAAAATACAGTATCATAATGAGGTAAGCTTGTGTATGATTTTATTTACAAGTGGGCATTTCTGTAGCTTTAGCACAGTACAACATCGCACGTGTGGAAGGCTTGTGGCACTTTCACACTATTCAGAAGCTACAGCGAAGTTGCTTTCTGAGCAGAAGAGATCCTACCATTTTGAAATTGCACAGCTGTTTCTGGGTTGTACAACAGAAAAGCAAGAAACTTCCCTGTCAGGATTCAGCCGGAACAGTACAGAAGTCTCCATGTATTCATCGTGGTCATATACTTTGTACTTGTAGACAGTGACCAACATTCCGTTATCCAAATGCTGAGTAGTTTGTCTGGACAGGACATTTACCATGCTGTAGAAGCAGGCTTTGGGCAGCTCCCCACAGTGCCGAGTTAGGTGTGGTGGGGTCCTGGTGGCTGAGATGCACCACAAGAGAGAAACGGCAGCCCTGTTCTCTGCTTCTCTCAGGTGTGAAAGCAGTTAACTTTTGCATGGATTGCAGCCTGCTCCGTAAGCCTGCCAGAATTCAATAGACTTTCATCAGAGCTAGCCAGTGTCGTTACTATACTCCAGGAACTGGGAACAGAAGGAACTATACCATGTTTAACATGTTTACCCTATTAGTTCAAGTCCAGCTTGGCCTTGGTTCCTTGGGAAATTGGGCCTTTGTGCAGAGCTGTGCGTGTTTTAGCACTAGGTCATCTGTCCTCTGGGTTTTGGAGGTGTTCTGTTCTGTGACTGTGAGGAGAGTTGCAAATTCTGATGATGTGTCTGAACCAGAACAGCCCACAATAGTACAGAGTTTCTAAATATTTTTTGCATGAGTCATGTAAGTACTTATGGCCAAGAGCACTTGCTACATATGGGTGCACTGTGCTCTGCAAAATGCCCTGTGCTTCTTGGACCTTCTGGGTTCTGCTGCTTGGGCTGTGCCTGTCCATACCACCAGGAATGGAGCACTGGTGGCGTATGGGAATCTGGCATCTGTGAACAAGTGGTGCCTCTTTCCACTAACGACTCAGGAGTAACTAGGAGTGAGTAGGGCATAAAGCAGAGAGTTGAAACACTACTTCAGAGTCCTGTCTGGAGCAGACATGTTGTCTGAGAACACACCGTATCTCACTCAGCAAGCTTTTGGTATGCGATGCTGCACACCTCCATCGGGCTTTTGAAACCTCTCTGTGTTTGCGCATTGGATGTGTTCCCACACTGTAGTCAACCACTGCAGATGGTTATGCTCACTTGTTGTCTCCAAATACATCCTGACATTTATCCTGAGATACTTCCAATTGTCATATGCGTAATCAATTCTGTAATTTACTTTGACCTGTTGGAATTAATCTCCCTATGTAGATAGGTCTACCCATTTTAATAACACGCTAACAATGTGCTCAAACGTGAGTCAGGATTATGTTAGGGCTAGCTTTAAATTTAACTGATTCCTAGGATGACTTGTGAGAAGATACCTGTTTCATTAAAGGTCGCTCACTTCACCTAAACTAATTTTTGTGGGAGAGTATCCAAATAATCTCCAGGATAAGCTCATATTTATAGATCCATCACGCTTACATTTGTTGCGAAGTTTTGTGTGTATAGTGTTTTTGTCTGGAGGTTTGTTTCGGTTTTTTGAGGCCTGAGACTTTTAGGGAATTGACAACTGTTGTGTTGAAATAGAGAAAGAATTGGTGCTTAGGATGAGACACGTGCACCTGGAGAGATGTGGAGAAATGCAGCAGTGGGCAAGGAGGGAAAGGGTAGAATTGCAGCACAACTGGCCCTGACTGCAGCTATCATTATTGCCTCTGTCCTCCCAGCATACCAGAATTAACTGTCACAGTTAAAAAGTGATCTCTGCCCTCTCAGATCCTCAGCTGAAAATGTTTTACTTTTTTTTTTTAAGATTAGGTCCAGCTGCATTAGCCAGCTGAAGTTCAACCTTTTCCATAGTTTAAAGAAATAATTTTATACCATGTCTGTATCTCATTTAGTTGTTGTAAATTGATTTCACCTGATGGAATGTGTTTAAGAATATTTTTGTCATACCATGAATTTAATGAATTCATCTAGATCTATACTGGTAAGTAAAATAAGTAAGCAGGTCTAAAAACCACAAAACAAGAGATATGAAAATCTACCTGTGGGATTTAGGAGCACAGATCTCACTGAGGGATGGTCGCAAATTACATGACATTTTAGAAAAATTTGCCAGAATATGCATAAAATGACATGCCACATACCTAGGGATTTTCTTTAAAGCAGAGTCTCTCCCTCATTCTATCCTTGCCACTGTCACCAGGCAGGTTCACAAATTCCTTGTTCCAGGTTGGAAAATTCATAGTAATTGTGATCATCTACTACTCCATTTTTTTTTTTTCTTAGCAAAATATGTAAATCTAAATCTGGAGACTTCACAATTTTAATATCACATTTAAGAAATGGGTTAGTATTTAAAAAGCAGTGAATTAAAAAAAAAAAAAAACAACAACCAACCAAGTAACAGAATAAGTTGCTAAATTAATAGAAATAAAATCTTCAGAAAAACTTAAATTATTTCTTCAATTTCTTTGCTCTTTATGTTGTTCTTTCCCTCCTCACCTTCCTGGCAGGCTTTTAACTGATCTATGAGATAGAAGAAAAACCACAACTTCTTCAAATTCAGATTAAGATGACAAATATGTTTTAAGGACGCTCTCTCATTCTCTTTGTGTGAAAGTGCAGAGTCACTTGAATATTTGATGTTATATCCTGTGATTAGACTTCTGATTTTAGCCAGTTTTAATATTTGATATGAAATTTTAAAATCTTACTTTGAACTTGTCCCTGTCTGCAACACCTATTCGGGGCTGCAAATTGTGCTCTTCCTCTGCTGCATTATGAGAGAAATCACTTTCTCCTCTGGTACCGGCATTTAGCAGCACTCTGTGGAGGGGCAGTTGTATTTATTTTAATTCTTTGAACACACATGTTCATTTAAGTTGAAGAATTAGTGTGATCCTTTCACTGAATAGCACCAAGGATTACATGTGGTGTTAGACTTTAAATACTGGTGGGTTCGCCACGAAAGCACACTGGAGATTTCATGTCAGAGGCTGGGGGTTTTTAATGGGTTAGGATGTCCCTGAGAAAATGGCTGACAACTAAAACATAATCATTTTGAAATTTCTTGTTTGTTTGGGCATTTCACTAAAGGCTAATGGAGACTTTTGATAAAGGTAAAATATTCATTAAGCAGTTTCCTTGTTTGGAAGGGAGGAACTTTGGTTCACTGATGTATTTTCAGTTAGTTGGAAACTTTTCTGCTTTTGACAGAAGAGACAGAAGGAGCGGAAGGTTTGGCTGGTGTCTGTACTGCCAGGCTGCCGTGCAGCTATGCCAGGCTCGCTGTGTCAGTCAGAACAAATGTTATTTTGTAAATCACTTTCCTGTTGGTGCTTCAGGTCTGTCTCCTTTACCAGGCCTTCTCTGAGTGGGCAAAGCTGAATGGGCTGTCCCATAGCCTTGTTTGTCACAGAACCGCTGGGGATGGAAGGGACCTCTGGTAATCTAGTCCAACCACCCTGCTCTCAAGCAGGGTCAATTAGAGCATGTTACTCAGGGCTGTGTGCATTCAGGTGTGGATTATCTGCAAGGAAAGGGACCCACAACTATCTCTGGTTAGCCTGTTCTAGTGCTCAGTCAACCTTGTAATGAAACAGCTTTTCCTATGTTTTCAATGAAAATTTAAATGGAAATTGTCCTTTGTCCTGTCCCCTGAGAACAATCTATTTCCATCTTCTTTCTCTCTACTGAGGTCTTGACAACATCCCCCTGGAGCCTTGTCTTCTCAGGACTGAACAATCCCAGCTCTCTTAGCCTCTTTCCATTTGAGCAAGGCTCCAAATCTTTAAGCATCCTCATGGCCTTTTGCTGGACACTCTCCACTGTGCCTGTGTTTTTTTACAAGGCTGCTTTCCAGCCAGTTGAACCCTGGCTTATATTGTTGCTTGGGGTACCCCCTCAGACACAGGGAACTTTGTTGAACTTCACAGTGTTCCCATTGGCCCATTTCTTCCTCCTGTCAAGGTCCCTCTGAATGGCAGCGCAACCATCTGGTGCATCAGCTATTCCTCCCTTCTCTGTATCACTGCAGCCTTGCTGAGGGTGCACTCTGTCCCATCATCCAGAGCATTAATGAAAATCTTAAATTATATTGGTCCCACCATCAGCCTCTGGGATACTCTGCTAGTGACTTGTCTCCAGATGGACTTTCTGCCACTGATCACAACCCTTTGAGCGTGACACTTCAGCCAGTCTACCACACTCTCCATTTACCTAGTCCATGCTTCATCTCTTCATCAATGAGGATGTTATGGAAGGCTGTGCTGAAAGCCTTACCAGCATCAAAATAACCAGTATCTGCTGCTCTCCCATCATCCACTGAGCCACTCTTCTCATCACAGAAGGCCATTGCATTGTTCAAGAATGATTTCCCTATGTCAATCCAGTCACCTTCTGCCAGTCACCTTCTTGTCCTTCCCATGTTCAGAAATGACTTCCAGGTAATGGAGAATTGAGTAAGGAAAATAGAGGAAACAGTGATAAAGTGCATGGACTACATTTTCTGACAGCAAGATAGCAGATGAGTGTTCTATGAGTGAATTCAGTTTATTAAGCACAATAAATAGCCTGAAGGTGTTCAAGGAAATACCTGGCATCCAACCAGCTGGGTAGGAATTCTTCCTGTCTTTAAACTGTATGTAGGGAAAAGTTACATTAATTTTGTTTTACAAAGAGAAAGGCCGAACATATGCAAACTCATTGAGACAGATTATTATCAAGGTTAATTGAGATATATCCATTTGCATTCGCTTTCTCTCACACAATTTTCTGCCTGATTACCAGTACAAAACAGTCAAATACATGTACCTTTATTTGGTGCAGTTTCTCTAAGGCTTGGTTCAAGGCTGAGATAATTAATAAAATTGTAGAGCAAGTTATTTATAGTTATTTATAGGAAACTTAACTAAGGAGGGACATTCAGCATGGCTCCCTGCAGTCCTGTGCCTCCCTTGTCCTTGGTATGGAGGCACTTCTGAGGTGGCTTTCTCCATTTACACAAGCCTAGATTTTCTTTTGGAAGGTATCTAGAATTTAGGGGCAGGAAGGTTAGGTTTGTGATCTGAACTGTAGATTTCTCCTGTCTGTAGCATCATGATCTTTGGAAAAGAAAAGGTTACTTTTTCTGAGACTCATTTTGGAACTGCTTGTTCATAACATACTGGCTAGAGAAGATTACTCTGGGAGTTGCTCATGGGAGCTCCTTCAAGTTATCTAGTTTCAGGAGTAAGGGATTCAATTTGATGAGCCAAGCATCTCCTTCTCAATAAAAATGTGTATTTCCACTTGAAATCAATGGGAGTTTCATGCTCACAGCAGCTTTAAACTTAACTTCTGATGTCCATATTTAGTGTGGACAGGAACGCTGGAGATAATTAAAGAACAGTAATTAAGGAGGCGGAGGTGGGATATTTAAGAGTATTTATCATTAATTTGAAAAACACCATTTCAACTGGCAGCCTGTTTGTTAGCTGCATTGTTTGCATTTATACGGTTGGCCGTAAAGTTTTTTGCATCCGCCCGTACTCTGATGGGGTGAAGAGAATGGAAGACTCAGGATAATGAGTAGCAGTATAGTTTTAGTACCAAATTATAATTTATTTAAACTTGCAAAGTGATCAGAGTTGGCGTATGTTTCTATGAATCTGTAATAGAAATATATACAAATAATTAGTATTATTAGGATCTTTATATATGTTTGTGGGTCAAACTTGGCATTTTGGATGTGGAAATGAGTGAATTATGGATTGTTGTTTGTTCAGCCAGTTCTAACAGTGAAGCAGAATGATGGAAAAACACATGGAAGCCTGGCAAAGGACAGACTCCACTAGCAAATGAATGCTAAATTGAGCAATTAGGCAGGAAATCAAAATGAGGATTCACTCTAAGGCAACAAATGGCACATGATACAGAGCAGGTCTAGAAACAACTGTAGAAGCTGGCAGAGCATTGTCAGCACCTGGTAGTGTTATCTACAGCCAGCATCCTGCACTGGGGACTTCAGAATGGCACAAACGTTCATCTTGTCTCTTTTGAAATATTTTGAGAGCACCAGCTTGCTCAGAAGTTTGTGGTTGGTTTGTTTGTTTTGTTTTTTTTTTTAAAGGAAAGAAAAAATAAAAAGGAAATTCCACTGTAAGTAAAAGAGGGGTTTGGTTCTTTTAAGTTCATTGTATGAAAAGGCATTCCCATTTGTTTCAGTAAGTCTCTGCTACAGGAGATAGTTGCTGTGTAGTGAATGAAATATCTAAAAATGAAATATTTTAATTTTAAATACTTGTAAGTACTATTATATAAGTGTTGTTACAGGCCACGATACTAAAACAGCACTGCAATCATGAGTCCAAATGAGTTTGTGGTTTCAGCAGTAATAGCAACCTGATACTTGTGACTAAATAAATCTTGTATTTGTTCATATAGGAAGGAAAGGGAACAAATGGATGCATACAACAGATTTCCAACCACTTTTCTGCCTAATCCTGAGTTTGGCTTTCTGTACAGACCCTAGGTACCAGTACTTCTATTCTGGACCCTCCCTGCACTCATCCCTGCTTCAATGTCATGGTAGGAATTCAGTGGCACAGAGAGCCTTGTTCCCAGTGTTGCACATGGTTTAATTTCCACGGAGAGGAACTGTATAATGCTAGAGCTTAAACAGCTCCTGCTTGTACTGTGTCATTAATAATCATCTGTCAAAAGCAGCATCATTCATCCAAAAAACATATTGAAACTGGGGGGAGAGGAGGAGAGGAATCGTTCTCCTGCCAGGATTAAGAATAATTTAACTCTTCCTAAAAGAGTGTTCTGCATTATTTTGCAAATCTTTTCTATATCAGAAAACCCGCATAGTAACTTCAGTCAGATTTTTGCTGTCTTGAAAATGACTCAGATTACTTATCCACACCGAATAACTGAATATCAATGTTTATAGCATGCGTTGGGGCTATGAACAGCAATGTGTGCTGTAGGGATGAGGCTGAAGTGGTGTGGTACTCCAGGGAGACCTGTGTAACACAGGCTGGCTCTGCTCTCCGGCCGCTCCTGTGTCAGCGGTAGCACAGTCCGTTCCTGGGCAGGGAGGAGGGCAGAGGCCAGAAGGCAGATATGTGGGGAGCGCTTCGTGTCTTGGTGTGATGAACAGAATCCTGTCCTCTATTTGCAGTGTTCCTGGTTATTCCTTGTTCTTGAGGTTTAGGGCTAGTCTGCTAGACCTACAACAGATGGGAGAGAGAGAGAGACTTATGGATCACTGTTGGCCCGCCTTCCCTCCCACATGGGAGAGGGAGGGAATAAGAGAGAGGCTTCTGGATTGGAAAAGAAACCTAAAACAGATTTAATGAAGATAATAATAATAATAAAATGGGATCTATACAAAACCAGAATCAAACCCAACATCCCCCTGATGGCAGTTATGTCACCGTCACCACTGAGGCTGTGGAGCAGGCACTGGCAAAGTCCCAGACTGGGCCTAGCAGCAGATGGGAACCAGGTTCAGGAACTGGGTTCAGGAACACACAAATTGAGACCAAAGGCAGAATGGATTGCGTCCTTCTTGGATACCAGCCCTTGATAAGAAAGGTAAAGAAGGCACAAGAAGGAAGAGTGAAGGGAAAGGAAGGGTTTAGACTCTCGTGATCCCTCAGCTTTATACTGAATATGACGTATATGGGATGGAATGCCTCGTTGGTCAGTTTGGGGTCGCCTGTCCTGGCCGCTCCTCCCCGCAGGTGCAGCCTTTCCCTTTCTGCACCCCCTGATGTGATGTGGTGCACAAGAGTGAGCAGTGACCTTGGTCTGCACACCAACCCTTGGCAGGAACTCTAAACATCAAGTGTCATCACTGCTAGGAGCAGACACTGTCTGTGAAAACATGCTGTGAGCTTCAGAAGGTGCAGTCAGTTAGCAGAGTCTCAGATGAAAAGTAAAATCACTGAACAGAATTGGTTTGGTTCTAACTCAAACTAGGACACTAGTGACAAGCGTATCCTGAGAGACAGTTTTTAAAGCTGCCATTTTAGTGAAAAATATAACTTGCATAATATCATCAGTGTCACAGAAAAATAAAACTCAGGGAAATCCATTGGGCTCCTTTATAGCCTTTCATATAATCTACTTTCATGTGATTCTCCTTTCTGGTACTTCATTGCTTAGAACAGTGAAACCTTTGTCTCCAGCAGAACCCAATCACAGGCTTATGTACATTAACTGTAGAGGGCTCTGTATGGGCTATGAGAGTGTTTTCTCGTTTTTTGTGGAGATGCAACTTCCATAATCAAAATTAAACTGAAACTATTTCAATAAAAAAAATGAAAGCCCAAGGTTTGCATAGTATCTCCTATGACATTGTTTGAGTATGGGATGCAGAATCATGGTGAACTGGGACAAATTCTCAGCTGGGCTGTCTGGTGAACTGCTGTGTGCCTAATAACCGTTGTTCTTGCCCCAGTTCTGCAGTAGTCAGTGATACCTAACCCATGTTGCTGGAATGTGGTGGAGACCTGTGCCTCTGTGAGCCATGTACATTCAGGAGAAAGATTCTTTTTGCCTGCATGTTCAAGTGCTAGAGAGGATTACAAACCCCTGAGAGTAACAGATAAGTAAATCCAAATACAGTTCAGACCATCAGCATTCAGTGATAGCTGCCAGCTAATACTGCCTGAGCCTCCCTGGTGTTGAATGTAGCCTTTTCGTGGAATACAAGTCAATAAATGTATGAAGTCAGAGGCTGCATCTCAAAATGTGTTGAAAGCATGTGCTTCGATAATAGGGCACTTCAAGAGTAGGTTAATTAGCATTAACTTCCTTTGCTCACATATATTGGGGAACTTTTCATAAAAACAATGAAGTCCCAATTATTCATATCAGCAAGAGTAATTAGGAAATATTACCTGCATTAATAGAACGTGGGACAGACCTTAACTACTGCAAGACTGATTCAGGTTGTCTAAATGGGAAGAGTTGCCTACGCATTTTTCAGACTGTCCAGGGTCCCTAATTTTCAAGGGAACTGGTAAGAATTAGAGGTTTCAGCAAGCCCAAATGTTATTAAACTTCTTAAAGCACGCTCTACCCTTTAGCTTTTAACATTGACTTCAGAAGGGAACAAACCCTTCACAGATACGATAGCGTTACTTCATGCAACCTGTATGAAAAGGGGTATGTCTTACTGTTCCCTACATGTAATTAAGACAGTTCTGTGGCCCTCCCATCTAGCTTGCTACCGTGCTAGTGCTTCACCTTGGGGCTCATTGCTCACCATCGAGGGTGCTCTGCCTCGTGATGTCAACGCTACTGAAAGAGACTAATCTTGCGTAGAGCTCTGCGTCTCCTGGTCACTTATGCACATGCTGCATAGCTCAGTGTAGTTTTGGAGATGTTTATGATCAACTTTTAATTTTTTTTAATTGATGACAAACTAAATTCCCTTAGGTTACAGTTTGCGTAAGACAGTAATAACGACACCCTCCTAACTAAAGGCAGAGCAAGTGAAAACAGATGGAGCTGCATTATTGATGGCAACTGAGGGTATTCAAAGCAAGGAAACAAAGGATAGAATAATACAGAGCACATCTACTTGATAGTTTGCTAAGGCAGGAGCTATAGACACTTTCCTGACTACCACAGCCGAAACCATTACAGTCAAAACTGGAAGCTACAGGAAGAGCTTTTTCAGATCAAAATAACTACAAAATATTTCTGAGTGAATGTTCATTTAAGTGGTCCTCTTGGGTGGATATGGGTTCATTAAAAGGATCAAGACCCAAGCCAAACAATGCTACTACAAGTGGTAGTTTTCAGCTGAAAGCTGAGAATGTAGCATCTTGATATATTCAGTTGCTTAATTTCTTTCTTTTTAACACGTTTGAGACTCATTTCCACAGGTGGGAAAGAGAAGTTAGTGGAGGGAAGTTTTCTTGACTTTTCTTTTTTTTTTTTTTTTTTTTTCCCATTGCAGCTAGAATTTTTTATTATATTCTAGGCCCAATTATTGTGATAATATTAAGAGTATTCACTTGACTGTTCTTGACCTTCTCACTGACATGGACTTTGCTTTGCTATCTAACCAAAAGAACTTGAAGAACATTCAGGGATAAATGACCTTTAAATGCCTGCACATCTCAGGTAAGGAATAATAAGGTTTCACCAGCTCCCAACAGATGGTAGGCTTTTCTTAGGTGGCAGTACAAATTTATTTCAGTAAGATAGGAGAAATGCCTACAAGCTATTTGTGCAGAATCCTGAATTTGGTAGCTAGATAGAAATGGCCTTGAATGACATTTCTTCACTGGGTAATAGTTGATTACCTGCAGTCACACAAGAGAGTGGTTTCAAAGGTACAGCTGGCCTAGCCTGGTTTAGATGTTCCAGCAAAACTGTCCTATCTCTCAGCCTTGTCTTATTTTTGAGCACAAAATATTTATAGCTTATTAAAAGCTTGATTTAGATCAGAAAAATAAAAGGAAGCATTGCCCAATTAATCTAAATTCAGTTGTTTCAAGGGCTGATGAAAGCCCCTGAAGGTTAACGAAGGTCTTTCCTTTGAGATGAGTGGAATTAGGTCCGTTTCTTATTTGAGTACATCTGGCCTACGGGCATAGAAACTAGCTGTAGACTCAATTCGTTTGCACACTCCTCATTTATAGTTGAAGATGAAAATTTAATTGTACATAGGATGGATAAAAATCTGTATATTTTCAGTAGTTACAGTCCCTGTTAACCAACCAACCTGAAAGTTGTACTACCTGGATAGCTTTTAGGTAGATAAAGAAATTAATTAAAATTAAGTTAGAGATCAATATCTTACAGACCACTCAATCTGCAAACACCGATAAGATGTATTTTGTTCCTGCTCTTCAAACAGCAGCTGTAAGTCTTTCAAGGATTTTGTTTGCCAACTAGAACAAGCAGTAAACTTTTTTCTTCCCTGAGAAAGCAGCTCAATGCCAGGAAAGCCAATGCCGAGACATTCTCTCACTTCCAGTGAATGGACGGATCCAAGGCATATGGGTGATATCTGATTGCATTTTTTTAATTTGTCTGTCTTTGTACATATCTTTGTACAAGAACATTGAGCAAAAGTAGCACTGCTCCATCATGGTGCTAGAGACATGCTTCTGGCAAGTGTGCTTTTGCCTGCTTGACCTCCTCAAGCTCGGTGTAAGTATCAGTATCTGATTTATCATTGACTATACAATATACTGCTGTTCCTTCAGAAAACCCACACTAGCAGAACTTTTAAAAGTGCTTCTCACTTTGAAGAAAATAACATAGGAGGGGAATCAAGGTCACTTTCCATGTCCTGGGTTGCCGTGGGGGGTCACAGAAAAAGAGTTTGTCTTTCTGTTTAAAACCAGTTCAAAGAATCATTCCACATTTCTAGGGGAAACAAAAGAAAACGCAAGATTCCAACTCCAAACTACATCTTAACTTCTTGCAATAAAATGTGAGGCCATTTATAACTGTTGAGACTGTTTCTGAATAGATGATAATAAAGGGCAATTCAGTGATAAAAGGCAGAGTCTGACTAACGAGATTTTCCTACTTGGCAAGGAGGGGGTGTGGGAAGAAAGGTTGGCGCAGAAGAATAGCGTACTGAGAAAGAATTGATGAAGTTAACTTTAAAATGGCCATATTCCCTTTGTCTGGCTTTTAATTTGTCTAGGAGTAAATTAAGTCCCATGCTGTTGTGAAGATCATAATCTTTCTCCTATGCTTGTATGAGAGAAAAAGTTGAGGTTTCTTTACAGCCTGGTTGAAATACATCTGTGTTGGGAACTGGGGTGATACAGCTGAGTAGGGAAAGAAGTGCCACCAAGGGAGGGGACTAGAGGGAGAGATACTGTTGGCCTCGAGAAGGTCTTGTTTTGGATCACATGGGTGATTCCAATCATGGGGGATTAGATGGTGGAGTCTCCATCTCTGGAGACATTCAAAACCCTCCTGGATGCCTTCCTGTATAACCTGCTCTAGGTGGCCCTGCTCTGGCAGGGGGGTTGGACTCGATGATCTCCAGAGGTCCTTTCCAACCCTGCTGTTCTGTGATTCTGATTTTGACAGGCAATTAGTTTAGAGCAGTCAGACTGACATTGATGCCAGTAACTGGTATGCTGGTGACCTGTAAAGCACAGAATCAAGAAACAGATAGTAGAAAGGTTACTGGAAAAAACTTAAAAGTTTTCCATAACTTGAATAATTTCCCATATACTTGGAACAAAAGAGCACAAGTTACATTTTAATGCCACTGCCATCTTAAGTACTTCAGTTTTTATTTCCTCCATCTCTTTGGTTTTGTCCCTGTTTGCATCCAAGGAGATTTTCTGAATGGGCTATGCATAATGATGGTGTTTCTTGGAAAATGTACCTGAAACTAGGGAGAAAAGATGGGTCCTGTAATTCTGATGAAACAACTTTGAAGCCAAGGTGACAACAGCTGAGTGGTCCTGCTGCTTCTGCAGAGAAGACTACATCTTAAGATGATATAAACTAGCAGAAGAGATGGAGAAATCAAGGGTAATTCTACCACTGCTTTCTCTCATAGTTTTCTGCAATCTGCCTCAACTTTGGCTCCACCCTCAGTCCTCAGAACCACTTGACAAGTGCTGAGGATAGCAAAGAGCTTAACCTCAGCTTTGAGCAAAAATGAGACTTAAGCATTCATTTGCTGTTATATAGGGAACAGAAACACAAGGTTTATCTGCAAGTCTAGTAGGGTGTGCTGGTTTCCAGTGCCTCTGATTGACCTGTGCTGCTCTTCCCAAGAAGGAAACATTTCTCTGATCTTGCTGAGTTTTGATAGTTTTACTCCTGAAATTAAAGATTCCAAGAAACAGAGGGAAATGCATATAGCTTGTCACTGAAACCTGACCAGACAATGCTGTTCTCTAGTAGCTTGTTGGGTTGGTATTAGCAATGAGAAAGTAACTACATCTGGGTTGTTTCTTCTGGTGTTTAACAGTAGAAACTCAGAGGAGAGGAGAAAGTGGGCTGTTACCCTCCACAGCATGAGAAGTATCTGTGAAGTTACTATCTGGATAAGATCTTTGTCTCTCTTATTTTCTTTTTCCTTCATATAATGAAGGTAACTAGAAATGAATCCAAGCTTGAAAATCTGTAGTCAAATTCCTATTCTTTTAAAGGTTTTTACTCTTTGGCCTTTACTCTTTCAAGATGTGAGGAACAACTGCATAGAAGTTCCCTGTTCCCTGTACCATTGCAAAGACATAATAGGGATGCATTGATTTCCTTTCAGAATGCCTATGTGATAAAGTCTTCATCATCTAACAGCCTAGTTGCCTTCTCAGGATTCCAGATTTGCAGAGAATATGCGTTAGAAAAATATTATATTATTAAACTGGAAGATCCCCAGAATATCAGCTGCCTATCAAAGCCAGATCCTTTGTTCATGCTTTGCTCACAGTCAAACCTGTACAAGACAACTATCGGTCTGCTCTAAGAGCCACACTGTCCTGCCTGATGGTACTTCTGAGCAGGTATTTGAGTGTAATCACCACTTACTACTTAAGCTAAGAATCAAAACTGGTCCTCTTTCAAAAGGCAAAACAATATATCAATCCTAAAAGGCCTCACGGAAACTATTTTAGAACATGATTAAGGCAGTTGTTGCCTACTCCATATTAGCTGAAAGAAAAGTAAAACAAAAAACCAGATTTTAGGGGTGAATAAGTATTACGAAAAAAGGCTTTGCCTTCATATGATTCAATGTGGGATGAACAGGAATGGGTCATACAACCCACAAGCTGTCTGCCTATCAGTAAACACCAAGACTTCTAATGAATTTTTTCACTTACCAATTTTCCTTGTTATTAAATGCAGCAAATCACTGTAGCGCAGAAAGTAGTAATCTTCAAGTAAGTTACTTCACATTTTAACATCTACTTTCATTTTGCTGGAATGTTTTCCTGTTAGATATAAGTATACAGATGTCTATTTATATAAGACCTTTGGTAAATTTAATTTGCTATTACAGGACTTATTTCTCATAAACTCCATTTGTAAGAAATTTGAAAGTCAACCTGATTCATTTGTTTTGAATGTGACTGGGAAATAGTTTTCTTCGCTTAGTTTTGCAGGTGAAAGAGTTAAGACTTTGCCTGCAGTAGATTTATGAACGTTTCTGGAGGCAAAAATTAGCCTAGCAGTTTTTGCTAACAACTCCATCCTTTTTCTTCTGAAGTCCACTTTCATCTGGCAGAACTGTAAATTGTGTCCCAATAGAGTAGGTAAACAGAAGGTCAAAGAGAAATACAATGTGCTGAATCACATGGCTTCACTTTGGTGACGGTAGGAAGAACTCTGTAAGAGCAGATCATAAACAAGCTGAAAGTTGTGGGGGTCAAAACCCTGCAGAAAAAGTAAATACCTTTTTCCCTGCACCATTTTATAGCAGAGTGTGGGGGGTTTATTTTCTTTTTAGAAAAGAAGCAAAAGTAATGCACTTAGTCAACCTTGTGCCTTGTTATATTCAAAGAAATTATGAAAATTATGAGTAGAGTCATCTAGTGTAGATTTTATCCATGGTTTATAATGCTTGTGGAAAAAAAACCTGGAAGTTTTCTTTGCCTTCATAGATGCTGCTCTGAGGTTAGGTGGAAAAGCATTATAATTTCTGTTGCGCTGCACAAAGCTGTTTGTTCTTTAACTCTACATTGAGGTCTAATGCAGGAAAAATGTTGGTAGGGCTTGGACTTAGAATCATAGAATCATTTAGGTTGGAAAAGACCTTTAAGATCATCAGGTCCAAACATTAACCTAACACTGCCAAGTCCACCGCTAAACCATGTCCCTCAGCACCACATCTACATATCTTTTAAGTATTTCTAGGGATGGTTACTCCACTAAATCCCTGTGCAGCCTATTCCAGTGCTTGACAACCCTTTTGGAGAAGAAATTTTTCTCTGTGTCCAATCTAAGCCTCCCTGATGCAACTTGAGGCAGTTTCCTCTTGTCCTGTCACTTGTTACCTGGGGGAAGAGGCTGACCCCGACCTTGCTACAGCCTCCTTTCAGGAGGCAGTCAGTAAACTGCACCGTGAATGACATTACATTTCCACTTCTGTGCTCCACAGACACCTGGAGAAGGTTGGTGACTGCAGTGCAGTATGTCCTGGGGCAGGCAAGCAGTAAATAGATTTTAAGTCTTCACAAGTATACCTGCAAAGAGTTTGAATACCTGTACTTTAGATGGATAGTTTGGATTTCAAAGTGAATGTGGAATTATTAAAGACTTCAGGATCAGGTTTACGTCTTCAGCTTTGCTGTTTGCTCTGTCAATGACGAAGGAACAAGACACTCACTATCTCTCCAATTTGTCACAGACTATCTGTAGTTTTGTATTCAGAACAATTTTCCAAGTTTATTTCTTTGAAATCTGTTCTCTCCCATCTGATATTTAACGAAACTTACCTTGTATGTTTAAAAAAATGCTTTCCTGTTTCTAGGACTGACTTCTGTCATTCCTTATCCAATACAGCTGTGATCCCTACTGCTTAACTGCTCATCACGATATCTTCTGTCCTCCCCTTACCAGTTTTTGGAAATATTCTTGGTATTCCTTCTAGCATAGCTTATGTCAGTGGGACCATATAGAGTTTGACAAAACATTACTAAAGCTTCCCTCTGTTCTTCTTCCTATTGTTTGTGACAATGCTCCTCTACCGTAACACTTATGCAAAGCTTGAGGGCAGTTATTTGGCTGGTGTAATGTGTTCAGTGGTTTTCACTATGATCTGTCATTTACTCCTTCATCTGTCTTTATCATCTTTTCAGTCACAGGGCAAAGGTGAGTAACTCTTTTTCCTATTTTAGAGCAGTCAGAGTCTAGGTACCATCTTTGTGTAGATGCTGAATGACTGAGGCAGCTGGTGCTTGTGATAAACCCACGATGTTCTTTGCAGGTGTTCTGTGCGCTTTGAGTTTGACAATGAGAGACTTTTGTCTCCAGTGGAGATATTTGTGTGTTTCTGTGTTTTCAGAGGCTCACCATTCATCTGCTAGTTCTACTCTGTTTTTACAGGGCTAGGACTCTAATATGCTGTGAAAACAAATCATACCAGGAATGCCAGCTTTTAATGTGATGTCATTACTGATGGGGTCGCTTCTCTTTGCAATGTGTGATTGCTTGCTGTTCCTGGACGTGCAGAGCTCTGCCTTGTGCTTCGCATGTGAATGCCTCCCGGTAGCTGGCAGACAGGGGCTGGGTCAAGGCACGTTGTGCATGGTCAGTGTTTCGATGACAGTGTGCTGGGGCATGGTCGCCTGCCTGGTGAGACTGGGGCTGCCGTCCAGTGCTTCCGGAGGAATCACTGGTTAACACTGGTGTGTCATCACTGTGTTTAAGGTAATTGTAGGATCTGGGGGAGTTTCCTACCCCAGGCTGGAACATTGTCAGTCTCAAGCCCGTGAATTTCACTTGATCAGGGAGGAAAAGCAAAAGCCATGTTGACTTTTGCTGGCCCTGAATCAAACCTTAACCTGCACATGAAGAGTCTGGTTGCTTGATGAAAGACTCCGTGTGTTCCCTCACTGGAGAGAGGGGATCTATTTTGATATATTGAATGAGACTGCAAATACTAGCATTGCTTTTTGACTAAATACTTTATTTCCGTGCCTCAGTATCTTGGATTTTGTTGAAAATGGAATATTTAGTTATTATGTCTTTATCTCAGTTGGGCTACTTCATCATTTGCTGCTTCCTTAGAGTGCGGTAGCATGATTGCTGACTGATTTGAGCTCTTTTGTCTGTAGGAGTCTTTCAGTTGATACAAGTGGGTTTTGAAAAGGGTGCATTATGCTCAACCTAAAGTGTAGTGTTGGCTGCCTATAAAAGAGACGGTTTATTTACGTATTTTTATTGTCTTTTTAAGGGCCTTAATTCTGTTGCCTCTATTTGTTATTTAAATCCAGTGTCTTGAACCTTGTTTTGACTGGTATCTGAACTCAAATATCCTATTCTGTCAAAAGCCTTTTTTGTCAAAAAACCCACAACTTTCTCCCTGTAAAAATGCTATTAAAAATCCCTTCTATTTCTTCTCAATCTGTGTGTTTTGAAAAGGTTACTTAAAATATACAATACTTATCAAGTTTATTATTTTGAATTAGAGCAGTTTTCTCCTTTTTTGAACACAAAACACTGTACAGGTTTTGTGTCATTCTGTAGCACCTGATGATATTGGTAGAACGAATTGCTATTTCTTGCTCACGGTTTTCTCAACTTGTTTTACATTTTAAGTAACACTGTGGTCTACTGTATTAAAATACTCAAGCTACATTTCTGTAATGTTTCTTTCTCATTTCTACCAAAATAATCTTATTGAAAGCTTAAAAAGATAACATAATATATATTTAATAGTAACATGAATATAATTAAGATTAGTGATTATTAATAGAGTTTTTATTTAAATCAGAGATAGATCATTATTGTACATTTTTCTGCAGGTGTTTTTTGTATTAGCCTAAAATTATAAAGACAAAGTATAATCTTACGCAATCTGTAAGTTTCAATTAAGAAAGTTTGCTTTTATGCATTAAATTCAATATAGCTCAAATTACTGTATGAGTAATCAAACTAAACTAGAATAAAAGACAAAGTATTTAAATGTAAATTGTGAATATTCACTGAAAAAAATTATTAACCACTTCTATTTCAGTAGTCTCTGTATACTTCTAAAGCAACGTCATTAAATGTCCACACACAGAGTTTCAAAACAATAAAATGACATATCTCCTGAGCCACATTTTAGTAGTCGGTTAGGCAGTAGACAGATTGCTGTCTACACAGCAACCACTCTCTCTGGATGCTGCTTCTCATGAAGATGTTAGAGGAGGATTAGAGATCACTGGGGACCTTTAGTTAGAGCTGCGCATAATGATTCTCAATTAGGTCAGGTAATGGTGGGTATCAGCATTCTGCAGCAAATGGAGCTTGAAATGTTTTGGGGATGGAAGGTGGGTTGAATTTCTTCCTAAGATTCTTTTGCTAAAGTTCAGGAAGGACTAGAGAAACTTTATGCTCGGTTATGTAATCAGCCTCAGAAAGGATATTTTGGGAAAAAACCCCACAAACCAAACAAACCTATAAACCCCAATTTGTTTTGCATTACAAAAATACAAACATGCCACTCAACACAATGAACTCTTTCTGTCTTGGAGTCGGTTGTATTGAAGTCGTATGCTGTCTGCAGCTGTGTTAATGTACTATGAAATATCTGACTGCAATTTTGCTGCCTTCTTGTAATTTTATGTTTTCTTAAGAATTAATAATTTCTGTGCTGTTTATGCATAGTTTAAGGATTGTCTTATGTATTCCAAAACTAATTTCATTTTCATTCATGTGACAAATGGATTAAGAATCCTAGTTATGAAAAATAGTTGTTAGAGTCCAATTATCATTTGGTCATTAACATTCTCAAACAATAGGATGCTTTTGTGGTAAAGGAAGACACATTCCATTTGCAATAGCTACATCATTTGTCAGAATTCTTAAGCGGATATTTAGAAGTTTTCCCATAGAAAAGACTAATTTCTCATAACAGATTACACTGATGTAGTGTATTTCATCTGAAAGCCTCATTGCTTTTATAAACATCATTATTATTATCATCTATATTACAGTAACATCTAGAATCCCCTGCTGAGATCAGTTTCCCTTGGTGCTAAGTGCTGGGCAAAATATTGAGTGAAACAAATTCTCCTCAAACATGCTAATGTCAAAGCACACATTCTGCCTATGGTCTCTGTGCCAAGGAGTGACACTGAACGTGAAAATCCCTTCTCCTAGCTGATGGGACTTGTTGCAGTAAAATGCTACAGAGGCCTGTGGGAGAGGCGTTCCTCTAGGGAGCCAGAACAGGAGGAGAAAGTGTAAATCTCAAATACAGTTGCCTTAGGGCAATATGCTTGGGAAATATGGTTTTAGAACTTTTTCCACATAATTCTGAGTGCACCATTATAGACAGACGTAATGAAATGAATTATTCTCATACAAAATGAACGGTTAGAAATAGAATATGTGTTAATTATTTTCCTGGGGAGGGGTGGGGAGAATTGAAATTAGTTGGTACTTCATGGTACCTGAATATTACATCTTTACATAGAGTATGGCTAAGTATGTTAAGCTCAATGAGGGGAGCAGAGGATCTGCTTTTTTCCTAGGAAATACTGTCAGTATAACAAAGGAGTATTTTAGTCAGTTTGTAAGCAAAGTAAGTCAATTAACTAGTGCTTTTCTAGAGACAGTGTGTTAAGTAAAAACATTTTCAAGAATTTAATAAGAACTGGGAAGCAAACCAGGTTCATGTAAGCAAACTAGGTTCATGTAATGAACCTAGGATAATGGCCTCAAGTTGCACCAGGGGAGGTTTAGATTGGATATTAGGAAGAATGTCTTTACTGAAAGAGTGGTTGGCCACTGGAACAGGCTGCCCAGGGAAGTGGTGGAGGTGTTCAAAAAACACCTCCCCAGAGGTGTTCAAAAAACAAGTAGATGTGGCACGTTGAGACATGGTCTAGGTGTCAGGGAGATGCTGGATGAAGCTTGGACTTGATATGATCCTAGAGTTCTTTTCCCACCTAAATGATTCTATGATTCCATGTATTTTCATGCCTGCAGTGACTGCTCCCCATTGTTATATAGCAGAAGCAAGTCCTGGACTATGTGTGTGTCAGCTGCTTGATTGAGCACGGAAAAGTTAAGGTCCTGTTCTTTTTAGTTTGCTCAGGAAGCTCATGGTGATTTTTAATATGAATGTGAGGAGATCCATTCTCTACTTCGAAAGCTAATACAAGTTGCTCCTACTGGAAATCTGGGGTCTGTCTTTGGGTTTCTGGTTGCAGGAAAATTTGCATTTATTAGCGTACTGATAGGATTCTGTCTTTGTAACTTCTAGGAGAGCATTATAAAGGTGCTAATTTTTCTTGTTTATTCTAAGTCACTTCGGAAATAACCTGGGCTATTTTATATAAGAATGAAAGCTTTCACCTAGTGAGTTCTAATAGTATAATTAGATCTTTATAGATAAGCTGCAGGTTACATCAGAGTCTCCTCTGCCATCTAAGGCTGCGGAGGTGCTTGGGCTCTCTGCTGAGCTCTGTGCCAGTGTTTCTGTCTGCAGCACAGCCTGCTCTCAGGACTTTGGCCTGGGGATTCCAAAAGGTTCTCTGAGGGGCCCTGGATGAGGGCAATGGACATCTCTCCCCATTGATTTTGAGAAAGGTTTTGTACTTTGACTCCCATTGGCAGAAAAGGTTTTGGCTTCCACTGATTGGGATTTATATCCATGGGGAAGTGTCATCATGTACTCACAGCCTTTGGGTCTGCAGCTGTGTGAAGTGGACTCAAAGGCCTGGGGATCTGAGAAAACTAAAAAAAAATGTCTGATTTTTAATTCTGTTTTTTTACTCTGAAATGTGGAGAGAAGTTAAAATGTTTGTCTGTCAGTACAGTTTTTAAAGAAATGCATTGACCTTTTTCTTAAATTGAAATTTTACTTTTTAGACTTTGCACATATATTTGTAAATGTTTTCTCATTTTATTTTGCTAGAAGTTTCTAAATGGTGTTTGTAAAGTTTACCTACTATTTGCATTCTACAGCTCCAATTTGTAAATTTTTTTTTCCCACTTTCCCATTGGAAAAAAAAAATAAAAAGAAATAAGAAAAGAAGGAATATAAGTGAAATTAGAAAACTAGAAGGGAAAAATAACTTCAGAAGCTAACTCAGGTGTAACACTGTTTGGCTGTGAGAGTAGGCGTGAATGGGGAAACATCCAACTGCGTTCATTTGGGGATATGGGAGACTTTGGAATTCCCTGTCTTTAAAGGTGGCTGCAGTATGTCTACAGTCCTACTCCAAAGTGGACGTTTTCTCTTACTCTGCTGGAATTGCCTTGACTATGGTAGAGACCATTCATCCTGTAGCCAGTCTGATGAGACATCTGCTTATCCTGCAGCCCCTGCTGCAAGCACAGGTCATGAAGCTGTATCCAGCCTAGTTTTAAATGACCCAGCTCAAGTCCCACTAGCCATGTAGCTATGACATCCCGCACCATGGAGTGGCTCCTTGGTCTCGGGCTCTGGGGTTTTTTCTCTTATTTAGTAATGTGACTGTTTCGCTGTTTTCTTGGACAAATATTATGCCTTATGGTTTGCTTTGTAAATGCTATCCAAGCTGATTAATTTGAAGGTAGCTCGATTTTCCTAACGTGTTGCGTGGCCTATCAATACTTTTTACAACAGTCAGAATGCTACTCTTGCTAGATGTTGGTAGGGAGCGGCTAGAACATTTTAGGGTTGAAAACAGTATTTGATTGTCTCATGCTTCTGAAACATTTGCTGTTTGTATATTTGAATATTTGAAGACAGTGACAGGCAGAGAGGTAGCCATCTGTGGTGTTTTCCTTGAGGTATTCACAGAGCTTCAAAACTATTGACTGGAATATTAACATGATACATTCATGATATGTTGTTTTTCTGCTGTACATTGACCAAGTGTCATGACTATGCAAATGTTAGTGGCTGGCAGATTGGAGAATAGCCCAACTAACACCTCACGCCTATTAAAAGGAGCCATCCCGCTTCCTGTTCCTCCCAAGGCACACCTATCTGTTGGTGGTGCTGGCTGCCCATCCCTCCTTTATCCATTGTGCTGGCTCCAGCCCTACTTTCGGCTTTACTCTTCTTGCATGTGTCCCTGATTCGGCTCTTAACAGGGGTGAGTGAGAAGATACTGGTTTTCTTCATTTTCTGTCAGATGCTTGGGTACAGAGTATCTTATTTTATGATAAACCTTACGATCTCTTTTAAGTACTTATGTCCTTGTTTTCTTAATTAGTTTAGATGCCTATATGATGATTAATGCTGCTTAGTCATGGGGTATATCTTGAGAAGATGACAAGGAAAATTCCTTCTACGTTTCATTTTTTTTCCTTGGGGACTTGCTTTTCCTGGCTTTGTAACTTTACAGTGTAAGCCTCGTTACATCATTCCTGAGGTTTTCCAAGTATCACATTCTCAGTTTCTTTATTTCTAGCCTGTGGGGAAAAACAGCTTGTGTGATTTATATAGAGTTTTGCTTCTCTATGTGGCTGAGGGCATGTGTGTCTGAGAAAATTACAGAGGTTGTTAAAATAAAGAATCTCGAATGTGTTGATCAAAGAGTAGAAGCAGCTTACATCTTTTAAGAGATTTCCGTGACTGTAGCTTAATGACTTTGTGAACAGACCTAAAGTTTAAAAAGTTGGTTTAAAATGATTGCCAGACTATAGACTATGGATATGAAATTTCTCTGATTTTTTTTTTTTTTTTATGCTGACACTCATAATAAAACAGTATTGTTTTGTGGTAGTTTTTTATTTTCAACATAGTATTAACCGAGAAATGTTAACGCTTACGGGCAGGCAGCCCTTAACAGCAGGAGAGCTAGACTGAAATAGGCACTTAGAGAAATGAAAGGCTCCATGTTTGAGGCCTGTATTAAGCATTATTTGATAGCGGTGATTTGGCAATTTGCATACCCTAGTGTGAAGTCCTGAACCTGTATCTAGAAAATTTAACAGCAGTGAGTTTTCAAACAGCTAATATTTGCGCTATCATTAGTGATATATAGGTCTGAGATTGGCCCATGCGGTCTAGACTAGACTACTGTCAAGAAATGTGGATTAAGAGACATTCTTGATCTTGCCACATCCTGTTGCCACTCAGGCAAGTGGTTAAAGCTTTGCAAAGATGGGGTCTGTGACTCAGTTCCCAGTGTACTCAACGAGGCTCTGATGCTTCTTTCTGCCTGCTCTTGGTGTGCTTCAAGTAAGCTGTCAGAGGCTGGGGGTATCTTTCATCTTGTTATATGCTTATCAAACATAAAGCGTGATAAGACCTTTTATCAGATGGTTCATATGGATGCTACTGTAACAATAATACTGTAATAAATAATAATAAAATCCTGTCTCATTTCCTGAATCTGCTTCTCATATGTGCTTCTAGAAAATGAGAGCCTTAAAAATCATTCACCTAGAGAAATGTGAACACAATGCTAATCACATCAAAACAATCTGAAATCCAGTGTTGCTTTAATTATCCTAAAGTCAGCAATATGCTATCCTCATTGTTGCTTTGTATAATGGAATTTACTGAGGCTATTCATCCTTCACAGACGCTGCAGAAATGCACTTTGTAAAGCTGAGAAAGCTGTGGAGTTAATAGTGTAATAATTCAGCAAGAAAAACTGATTTGCAAGTGACCCATGTATCAGGCTGTCAATGGTGCTTAAAGGTAGTTCATAAATTCTTGACAAAGAAAGGTGTGGACTTTGGGGACTGTCCTTTTTTATAAATAAAATAGCCTTGCAAGCATCGGTCACAGCAGCTTAATGCAGAATGTTATTCTTGCCTGCAATTTACATAATGCCAGAGGAGAGGAGGGAAGGAAAACAACATTTTGAGATCAAGAGCTAGCACAAAACCACTACATCTCTAAGGACCAAGCAGTTTTACTCAAACCTGAACTGTCAGAGATGCTGCAATGTTCCTTCTACCCCCTATCAGTTCACAGGGGATCTTGAGCAATCAATTTTTCAGGATCATTATTCTTTCGGTCATACTCAGGCATATAAGTGCCACCTGAATGTGACATGAGGCCATAATTGTTCTCTTTCTGTTTGTGAGGACCTCGGAAGCTTTTTTTATTAATTTAAAAGTTGATTTCTACATAATGAAAACTTAAATCAGAGAGATCCACTCAAGCAATCTAGTCAGAGTCCTCAGCTGAATTTCTGCATGGGGCACCGAATGATTACAAATACACTTCATAATGCTTCCTACTAGGATTTTTATAGAAACAGAGCTAAAGATCAAGGTATAAATGTGAGAATTAGACCTCAAAGGCATCCCCAGGAAATTTACTGAAGGGCCTAGTGGAAGAAATTGTACGTTGTGACACACAGGAAGTCAAATCACATCAGATGGCAGCAACAGTCATACAGGAGCCCAAGAAATTGATTTGTCTTTGAAAGGATTTTTGTAATTGCCCTTTAGAAAATGAAAGTAATGACAGTGTACATAAAATATGTCTGTTTAAAACAAACAGAAGGCAATAGGAGAAGGGCTCTGCTTTATAATGTTGTTTTTTATCATCTCCTTCTCCTCTGCAGCACTGGGAAGTTAAAAATGGTTCCACAAGATGGTCTCCAGTTGATAGTACGATGTTACCCACCAAAACGTCCTTATGAGTGCTTTCAAGGATAACAATTAAATGTTTTGCCATATTTAAAAGATGACATTAAGGTCCTACAGCAAACAGCTAAGCTGCTGCACTCGGCAATGTAGCTGAAACTGGCTGTATGTGTGTGTCTGATGTATTTGAGGAGAAACTGAAATTTGTATTACCCCCATTAGCAATGCTAAAATTCTGTCTTACCTTTGTTCCTTGCTGTTCCTAGGAAGAAAACCCTGTGTTTTCACTACTGACCTTCCAAGCTTGCTGAAAGAATTATTATAGAGCCAGGGAATATTGAAGTTTATTGTATTAATAGAGAGTCAGAATCATAGATCTTTCTCAAGTAAAATTTACTTTAAAGCATGGAATTTCGTCTTCATAAAAAGCTGAGTAAAAACGGAATATAGATCGATTACAGAAGTTATACAGCAAGGCAGTCATTTACATTTGTGTTCTGAGGTACAGATGCTGTAAGTGTTATTCTTGAGCTGTAGTCATTCACTTCAGACCTTCAGGAAATCTGGGAGCAATTTATTAAGATAGCTAGTGGGGAAAAAAGAAGTTACTGTTCTTGGCATTTAGAGAAGTCAAATTACAGCATATGTTGTTGCTCAGCAAAATATGCCTATAACTGGAAAAAGAATGTGATTTCCTGCATTTTGTGAAGGATCTTTTCTACAGGGTCTAGTGTTAGCATGCAAGTAATCATGTATTTCCTAACATAGATACAACCTCTCCTTTCTGGCAGGGTTATTCTGCTGTACCTATAGACAAGAGCGCAGCGAAGAGCTGATAGTTCTTCCATTTTCCTATTTGCTGACCCTCCAGGTCTTCACTCATTTGTTATTTTCAGTAACAGTTGTATAATGCTGAAGGCAATCATTATAGTGAGATCAGACTCTTGACTTAATGTCATGTTTATATTAGTGGTCTCCAAACTTTTTTTGACTGCACACCCCTATTAGTAAAAAAAAATGTTTGAGCAGACACCTTCAATAAGTTTATATTTATTAGTACTGCTGTACTATGTGTATTATGTATACGTTAAAACATATGCAAAAATAGAAACTGAAAAAGGATGAAATAACACTGGATGAAATAACCACTATTTACAAAAATATTTCTTATTTTATTAATGAAACAAACAAACAAAAATCTTCCCGCACTCCAGTGACTCCCCGTTCCCATCCCTTGGCATGTGCACACCCGACTTTGGAGACCACAGGCTTAGACACTATACAGGAAATAATATTTCCAACTTCCATTATCTTGCTCCTGCATCCTTAAAAGCTGCCTAACCCCCATTTGAAAGCCCCCCCTCCCACCATCTTCTTAATTTCTGAACAATCTCCGTGTCTTTCACGTTTGTCTAATAACAAAGGAAGGACATAACCTAGGAAATGTTTGAGAATCTCTTCTAACTGGATGTGCAAAGTATTTTTCCCTGCTCAATTACGGGACTAAAATGTGTAATTGGGCATTTCAAAAAATATATTTGCTGTTTACTTTGTGGGAGACTTTCCTAAAGAAATGTTTTTTAGTTTTAAAGTGTTCATTTTGAATATTATGAAAATCCATCCAAAGCTGTTAAAAAGGCTTAGCAATTTTCAAATATAAGTGAAACAACTTGTTCCAGGTCAAATTATGTAGTTTATATGGAAATATATTCTCAGTCCTTATGGTTTGCTGAGAAAATGAAAAGAACTATTTTTCCGGTCAAGATGAAATATTTCTTGAGATGTGGAGCAGTTTAACCACCGGTGGAGCATTGAGTTGGGAAAACTAATCATTAACACAGCCTCACAAAGGTAGAATGCTTTTCACTAGCCACCTTCAAGAAAACCCTTGTTTTTCAAGACAAACGAGTGAGTGAGTGTGGATTACCTGGCTGGGAAAGGCTGGGAGCCCTGGGCTCAGCGCGGCCCTGCTCGCTCGCTGCGTTGGGCTGTGTGCCACGGCTCCGAGAGCCAGGAGGCTGTGAGAACAGTGTGCCAGTAGTTTTTATCTTCTTTTTTTTTTTTTTTTTAAAGAGGTATTTCTAAGGTTCTAAGATTTATGCTCGTGTAGGAAATATTTTTTCCCTTTGCATCGATAATTTGGATTTCAGTGCTTGCTGTGAGACTAAAAGCAGCAAAACGAAAAAACCCCAAAGCCCGTAGCTTTGATGAAACGGTTTCTGGCATGCTGGTCCTCCGGGCACAGGAACCTCTCTGATAGTTACGGATGGGAGAAGGGACTTGTCCCTGCTTTTGCATTGGGGAGAATGTCTATACCATATAATTTTGCAAGCACTTAAAAAAAAAATAATTCAATACACGTGTGTGCCTTTGTATATGTGTATATATGTTTATATTTGTGTGTATTTCTGTGTGTGAGCTCCCTTCTGCCTTGTGATCTCTTTGGAGTGTGACGCTCATGCTGCAGTTGCTACTTTGCCATCTCATTAAATGCTTGTCTGAGGGTCTCAGGATTGCTTTTTTTGGTTGCTTTGGGGCTTCTGGCCCATGTGAAGGGCCTGGCTCTGAGAGAGAGGTGAGTGCTTCTTTGTGGGAATCCCTGGGCAGAGTCTGGTCTCTCTTATGGAGGGAGGCCACCACAGAAGGTAGACTGGAACTGCTGTGTGCTGCAGATGGGGCAGAGCCAGGGAGAGACTTTTGTCTTCCCTGACATACTGACCCAAGTAGGGTCATAGGGGCATTGCCACAGCCCCCTCACAGGTATGATATAAACTGAATCAAAAGGTTGCAGCTTCTAAGAAAAACTGAGCATCAATATCCTGAGCTACTCGGTTTTCCTTGTACTAGTTTCAGGGATTTATTCTATTTCTCTATTGAAGACACCATTGCTTGAAACGCAGGACAGATGCTAAGATGACCAGAAAATACAGCCATCCTCCATGAGAAAAGTTACTTTTTCAATAACAAATTGACTTGAAAATTGATTATAAATCCAAAAGAAATTACTTAGTTACGAACTTCCATTAAAGCAGATTGCAGTGTAGTTTGGCTTTAAATAGGTGGCAATACGTATCCATTACTCTGTTCAATATGCTAATGGGAAATGAGGTCGGAATAATAAAGCATCTAATGAACAAAAAACGTTGAGAAACAGTATCTGATCTATCTTTAGCTTTCTTAATTACAGGATAGCAGCAGTGAAACACAGGCCATCATCAGGTAATATTTCATTTAGCAGAAAACTGAGAACTGGAACACCTATAGCGCTACAAATTCATGCCAGAGCTATGCAGAAGTGAGAAGGCTGTACAACACAAAATATTACTATGAGACTTGAGGTCACATATTGTTCACCTCTATGGTAGCCTGTTGCTGCAAAACTCAATAATCAAGTTCCCTTAGATGGCCCTGCAGGTTTACAGGGTTGTTTTACGAGATGAAGACACAGTACTGAAGAATAAGGACACTGCAATTTTCCAAAAAGGAGAGATCAGAGATATGTACCGTGTAGTATTCCACCAAGAAAATCACAGGAATGACTGCAGTCATGATGCACTCAAAATGAGCTGATATATCACGTATGTTGTCTCTTGTATTTGTCACGTGGGTGCCTCAGAACAAATGTCTATCACTGACCAAAAAAGACTTTAGGGAAATCCAAGGAAAGTCAGCTTAGCCAAGTGACAGGATAAGTGATGATGCTAGAAATACGGCAACAACCTTTAAAAAATTTAAGTACCAGAAAACAGAAAAGATGATGTATTAGCCTAACTTAGGTCCTGCTTTGAGAGGCTGAACTAGATGATCAGCAGTGGTCCCTACTAGATATTCCTTCACTTCTATGAAATATAAGTACAATATGGTAGGCCAAAAACCCAAACAACCAACCAGCACCACTGCCACAGTAAATAAAAAGCTTGAACATCGTATATATATATATAAAAAAGCTGCTGTTTTTTTAAAAATAAACCACAACAGGAATATGAAGCCTAATGTGAAGGCATTGGAGAAAAACTTTTTCTACGCATCATCTTGTATTGGTTCTGGCTGAGCTGATTTCCCCCCCCCAGCAGCCCTCATGGTGCAGGGTTTTGTGCTGGGAGCCAGAAGGGTGTTGATAACACACCCGTGTTGTGACTGCTCC
>JAVSBS010001837.1:0-42097 GCA_033124195.1 Coracias cyanogaster | reverse complement strand
GCCTAGTGCCTTAGAAATTTTTTTCTTGAATAGTCATCATACTCCTGGCGGCAGGTGACTGACTAAGCGCTGACGGGTTATTCCACGGGCTGCCGTAACCCACACGCCCGACCCCTTTCTCAGAACCAAGTCATTCGAGAGTGCTCAGTCTGAGCCTTCTCACGCTGTTGCACTGTAAGGGCAGCTGCAGCCCTGACATGTCCCTTCCTCCCTCTCCAGTACAACGTTGTGGTTACATCTGGTCATCTCGTAGGTGTATTTACATGTAAACTCTGGGGCTCACGGAGGGTTTTGAGCTGCCATCTGTGCTCAAACTGAATGCAAGAGAAAACGTTCTGCAAAGAGAGGAGAAAGACCTACCACCATCCAAGGACAGTGACCATTTGCAGTGGGGTTTAGCAGTGCAGTATGGTTAAACTACCATCTTCCATTCAGTACACGCTAGTTAAATTAAGAGCTTGTGCTTTTCCAGAAGGCAGGGGAAGGGAGTAAAATTTTACCAGTGCTTTTTAGATAAAATGGATGAACCTTCCAAAAGGTTTTTTGTTGCGTTATTTTAGTGTTCATCACAAATCCTTTTTTAATAGTGACATCATTTCTCTGCCTACTCAGGAAAGTTGCAAATAAAGGAGATTCAAACTTCTCACAGAATTGGGGGGGAGGGGGCAAAAAAAACCCAATCAGCTTTAAGTGCATGTAAACATGTTTATACAGCTCAGGAATAATGGGTTATCAATTTGTCAGTCTGTAGCCCTGTCTAAGAACTCTCCTCTCTCACACCAATAAATAATGTGGAGTTGGCTTGTAGGCAGTGACTCTACTGACCACGGTGCTAGCACCATGTCCCTGTGTCCAGTCAGGATGCCAGGATGCTCCTCCTAATAATGTCCGTCCTTCTGCTCATAGTGCTGTTTGGACTGAGCCTCTGCTGCCTGCACTTTTTTTCAGCTGCTTCAGTCTCTGAGTCGCTCATTTCGGCATCAGGGATGTACCCATCATTCTCACTGTCCGGCTTTAGTTTGCTTTTTGCCCTGTCCTTCGGTGAAACTCTGCCCACGCCCAGGTAGGGGTAGCTGGAGTTCTGGCGGCAGGTCTCCTCCAGGCTCTCACCCTGCTGCTGCCTCTCCCCCTTCTTTGGAATTCGGAATCCGCCCCAGTTTTTCACTGGGCTCGTGGGCGTCGTAGGCACTTTAACTACTGTCTGATTAGAGTTTACTTTGACGAGACCCCCGTTGCATTTAGGCACTATATCCCTCCGCGTGCCAGGTGCTGACCTACCACTGGAGTGGTTCACAGCCCTTTTATTTTCTGATTGCCTCTGAGAGAGTTCTGTGGGTCTCAGTGGTTTGTGGTTGTGTTTAGGAGTCTTTTCCTTTAGTTCTGCCTTGATCACCTCGCACTGCAGACGATTGTCTCTTCTTTTTCTGTGGTCTGGTATAACTATGCCGTTTTTCTGCTGTGCTGGTACAATCCGTGTTTCTGCAAAGGTCTTGTCAAAATGTAAAAAGCCCCCTGGCACGGCACTGCCCTCCCTTTGGCTGGGCTGCCTCAGCAGGGATTTGCTGTCGTTCCCGGCGCCGCTTCTTACCCTGTCTCTCTTGTGTGGTTTTTTCAGAGAGTGGGTTAGAGAAGTGCCCATTTGTTTCCTGAAGAACGCAGAATGCCATTTCAAGTCCTCTATCTTGGGGGCATTGGGACCCAAAGATGGACTATTGAACAACACCGTGTTTTCCATTGAGGAGAATGAGGAAGGCACACCTATATGTAAACAAATTAAGTTAGAGTCAAGCAATTCCATGACTAGGTAAATACCCCTTTTCAATGTACCTATTTTAGCTCTGTTGCTCATGCCTGACGTTCTTCAGCATAAATGTGTACCTGGTTGCCTACCTCGCACCTTTACAACACAATTACATGGTGGTATCGGCGGTTTCACAACATCCTGCTAGATGTAGTTGACTTTCCTGTAGCTGCAGTGCACAGAAGTACACCTGTAGCAAATACAAATCCTAGCACTGCTCTGTCCACTGAGACAGAGAGACTTCTCAAAGAGGAGGGAGAAAAGCAACCAGTGAGTGGATCTGATTGATTCTGTCTAAAATACAGTTTATTACTTACTGAATACTTAAGGATCATCTGGTTAAGGCAGTAGCTTTGAAGTTATTCATCTTTCTGAGAAAAGACTACCATCAATGACATTAAGCAAATGTGTTGTTTGAAAACCAGAGCGCTATTTTTTCAAAATTCCGTTCTTTAAACTGCCGTCTGATGCAAAGATGCACACACTAAACGCTTGACAAACCACACACTTCCTGGGTACCATATGGCACTTGCATGTAAGTGATGGTCTCCCTCTCACAAGGGGTCATTAAAGAATCACACCAGAAAGGCTCTGAAGCAGCAAGTCATTCAGTGCCCCATGGACAGGAACACAGACGTACCAGTTTCTATAGCAATGTGCCCACCATTAGGGCTACACAGACTCTTTTTTTCCTTCCAGTCTGCTGAGGCATGGTGGATTACACAAGGTTTTAATGAGAATAAATGAGGTCCTGTTTGTCCTTCAAAATAAGTCATTAGCCTATAACCAAACTTTTCAATGCTTGTGGTCTTAGTGAACAATGCAACACTGAGGCGTACCTGAAACTCTTTCTTGTTCCAACTGCTTTGCGTAGATGTTAAATATCTGTTCTTGAACTTTACAAACAGATCTCTTTATTTTTTCCCTTCGGGTCACCATGTATGTGAGATTACGCACCTAGAAGACATCAGGTTGAGGGGTTATACAGGAACTGTGTTTCTATCATGTTGTCAATCTGCGCTTTGAAGTAATTCTGTTTAAGTACATACACCACTTCAGTTAGTAATGTATTTAAATTTAACCTTCAACACACTTCTTAGAAAAGAGTCTTAAATTAATTGACAGATTATTACATCAGATTTGGGAGGGCCACAGCACAGAAGCAACTTGTACAAACACTTGAGAATCACAGATATATACACACACAGGAAATCTAGAGAAATGTTTGAAATACTTAAATATACTCAGTATTAAATAGTTTAGCGCCATTTGCTGCTTATTGTTTGAGACACAACAGAAAATTATACTTAAAAGTAGGAAAGAGCTACTCAGCAGCACCAGTCTCTCTGATGACCCTGCCACTGCAGCATCAAATGATCAATATGAAGGCAGACCATGGCACAACAGAGGTAGCAGGGACTGGAAACTAATAAAATTATTATTTCTTTTTACTGCCTCTGTTTTTTTTTTTCAGAAGAAAACTACATTTCTGCCCTTAGAATGTGACTGTCTCACCTAGACAGCTGCGTACGTTTCACAACCCCTGCTCGCTCTCTCTTACAAGTTTTTCTTTCCCAGATGAGGGTATCGCTGAGCAGAACACAAGGGTGTTCCCAAGGCTCCCTGCTCAGTTCCGTGTAGCTGCACATGCAGCATGGTGCTGTCCTGTGGACCACAACCTTGTAGGCCAATCTCACAACCACTGAGGAAGAGACATTCCACAAGTGTGACTGTTGTCACTATGGCCCTGCTCTATTTAAGGCTCCCAGCCCCAGGACAGCCAGTACTTCTGAGTAACAGTCACTCCACTGTAGCTTTGAATTAGAAGGGGTGTGTCCAGCCCGGTACCCCTTCTGATACCGTCTGTGGCCCTTTGTTCTTTGCCTTGTCTGATCCAGCTGCACAACAGATGTGTCACGTCCACACACGTACCTGTTTCATTAGATGAGCTGGATCACCTGATTTCAGAATCTGCTGCTAGATGCGTGATGCTGTCACTAATGCCACTCCTAGTCAAGTCTACCTGACTTTTTTCTTGAAGAGGAGAAGAAAAGTAGGCCTCATTTTTAATTTTTTTTACATCCAAGTTATCTTGGATGTGCAATCAGTGGAAACAATGGAGTAGTGAAATATTAAAAATATAATTAGAATGATGCATCTTGTTTTGACATCACAGCGAAAATGGAAAGGATGCCTTAAGAATAATCTACGATCTAGAGAACATAGTGACAGACTCAACTGACTTAGCTGATCAAAGAGAAGACTAAAAGGATTACAGGGTACTGAGGCTAAGGTAGGACCTCCTGAGCTGAGTTCTGTACGTGGCCTTCACGAGCCATATGCTGTATGGCCATGAAAAACTCATTTCCATACTCTTCCTGGCTCTAACATATCTTAAACTCTACTAGTTAACCCCCCAAAAAAACAAAAGGAAGGGAATTCAGGTTGTTACTGGATCAGATGTACTTAAGCTAAAACATCCAGCTGATCCTACTGAACAGTTCTTCACACATTCAAAAATCTAATTGAGCGGAATATCATGTGCCTCCCAACCCTACTACACAGATAGTCCGGTGAAATGTCATCCTACTACACTGTGTCAATGAAAACCAGACCTGCTGCAAATCAAGGTAAGTCTCATTATCTTTTCCTTCTTGTGCACCAGATGAAAGGAGCAGAGAAAGCCCTTAAAGGCTAAACCAGCTCCAGCTGGGGCCTGTGGTACAGTCCACAGTGTTCATCAGTGAAAAAGCCTATGTGGAAATACAGCAATCTGGTTACAAGGAGGCTGGATACCACAAGCCAAGACCTGCTGCTCCTGACAACTAATGCTCTATTTGAAAAGGGGAATTGGTGCGTTCTAGAAACTCGTTGTTGTGGACTTTTCTGACAAGGCACCTTTGCGTGAAGGTGCAGCATGGAGTGCCTGCACACAAGGGCAGCAGCTGACAGCGCAGTTTGGGAACTGAGCTAACGAAGGCCAGCACACCTCGCCCAAGCGCGGACCGTGCCGCAGTGGCTTACCCGCTCTAGATCCTGCCGGAGGTGGGTGAAGAGCTGCAATCTCCTGAACAGAACGTCCTGTTCCCGTTTAGCCAGATTGTCCTCTTCATCCTTCTTTGGGGTAATCAAAGGCTTATTGAAGTTGGCTTTTCTCTTCAGCTTCCAGTACTGGTAAAGGAATTCCACTGGCTCCTCAGGCAGCCGCAGCGCTTTAGCCACTTCCAAAGACTCAACAAACGTATAGAACTCATCCTCCAGCTGCTGGAGCTTCTGCTTGCGGAGGCTGACCCTGTGGGCCTCCTCCTGGTTTTGATCCATGCTGTGGAAAGAGTCGATATGGGCAGGAGGAGAGCTGTCCTGAGTCCCATTCCCGTTCTCCTGGCCAAGGCTTTCATTGAAAGTCTCATCAGCTGCTTTCTTGGTGGAGCTGTGTTTGGGACAGTAGGACTTGAATTTCACCTCATCGTTCTCTGCCAGTATGGTCTTCATCTCCAAGCCACGGTCAAATGCACAGGTGACATGAAAGGCTGTTCTGCAGTTCTTCACTGAACACTACAAAAATTAAAATTAATCAAATATAAATTTAAGAAGCCGCACTGCCGAAAACTATTCTTCCAAAGCAGTCCTGGCTGCTCTAACAGCCCTGTTACCACACTCTACTTCTAAGCTGCGTGTACTTTCTTGCCGTCTTTTAATTAGGTTTATAATTCAGCGCTTCCAGGCCAGGCAATGATCAAGTGGCCCTGTGGGACAGGGCTGGTTAACCCCTCCCAGCCCCATCACGCTGTTCAATAACCAGCAAAGTCACGGGAGGAGCATTCTTACCGACACCGGAGCCACTCGCACCAGGCAGTGTTACACAAAGGAAAACGTTCCCCCTTTGACTGCGCCAGCATGAGGGCAAGGGAAAAACGTCTCAGTGGCTCCAGGCCAGTCTGAGACATTTAATTTAAAGTTTTTCCCAGCACCTGGACCCATGATGCCCAAAAGGCCTCCGCCACTGGGAATTTTTTTTTCCTGTTATCCCAATTTTATAATGTCAAATATTAAATCACTGTCAGTCACTGCTTCACTGACTACAGCCTTCACTTCACCTGGGAGATAAGGAGAACAGGAAATTCCTTTTTTTGTCATTTTATTGCTTCCCAGTGAACCCAGCGGTGGTAGAGTGATGGGCTGATTTAGCACTTCGTCCCCACTGCACATAACTCTCTCTTGCAAGGCGCTGTCATAGCTACTGCCAGCCACAAACTGAGGGGTTTACATGTGTACGTGTACGGATATCCACACAGGCACACCTGTGCGTCTGTATCAGCTCACATCTGCCTCCAGCAAAAACAATTTCAGGTGGAAATGAACTTTAGTGCTATGAACTAGGAGGAAGCAAAACTATGCTTAACCTTCGAGAGAAATACATCACACGGGGGTGTTTATACAGTACTTGGTAAAGAAACCAAGTATCTCTCTCCTCTGGGTTTCCCCGCTCAGGGTGACTCAGCAGCCAGATGGCATATAAAGGTACAACAGAGCTCAAACTGCACAAATTTCAAATGAACATTCTTTAATAAAATCAACACAGAAAAGGAACTGAAAAATCAACCAAAGCATCTTGTGCCCTTTCCTCTCTTACTAATAAACAGGGCAGAGGCAGCCCAAGAAGCACGCCTGGCAGTACTGCTGAGCGCTTTAGCCGTGGTTTCCTAGCCGCTATCGTTCAGAATAACCAGCTCTTAGCGTGGCTGATGTTTTACTGGGAGAAGAGGGGAAAGGCTGCCTCACTGGAAGGAAACCTGCTGAACCTGCAGGGAGAGCACGCAGGTTTTTCCCAGCTTACTAAAGCTGCTCTCTGCCCAGCCCGACACATACTTCCAGCTGCCGGCTCTTCTAACTGTTGTGGGCATCTCATAACATCTCTGGAGGATCTCTCTCTCAGGTCATTCTGTTAATGCTACTTCCTTTCCTACTGCCTTTGTATAATGTTCTCTGCTGTACAAAATTTCACAACACAAATCTAAATACTTCTCACTGTAATGATACCAAGATTTACACAACTCTTACAAAATGTCAGCGAAAACTGCAATTTTTTTGTCCCCCCCCCCCAATTTCAAATGTAGAACTGTCTGAAGTGGCAGCCATCATGCCTGCATGTCATCACTAGGAGGGGAGAGGCGGTATCAGAAGAACTACGGAAGGACACCCTCTCTCCCCTGCACACCAACATACAGGAATACTCAAGTGTTCAACCCAAACTACTGTACCTTACCCCTCAGAACAGGTCTGGAGAATGGACTGAACAGCTTCAACTATGTAACAGCAGCCAAGGGGAAGGGGACAGCTCTGCAAGGAGGTATTACGATTGCAGATTTATATGCTGTGGACAGATTTATTTTCTCTACTTAACATTTACTATTTCATACATTCCTTAACTGGAAACGGCCTGATAGGCTTCACTGGAACTACTGCTGCACTGCTGCTTTACAACTTTTTCTGGCAACCTCATCAAATGACTCAGAGCGGAGGAAAAAAGGAAATGGATAAAACCCAATTTTTAAAAAGCGCAGGGCTTTAGAAATGTGTGTCTTAATGTTGGTCTTACCCTCATGGATCCTGTGACATTAGGCTGGCCACAAAACAGAACGAGCTCTACTTCTTCAGACAAGACAGTTTAATATCTTCCTATCTTTCTCAGGGAGCTTTCTGAAGCACTTTGAAAGTGAAGAGCATTGCCACAACACTAAGCTACATAGTATTGCGTTTTTCTTCACAGTCACCGAGTGGGTCACTTGTCCCTGCTCTCATCATGTGTTCTCCAGTAAGGCAGATCAAAGTTGTGTCGCGGGAAAGCAAGTTATCTTCTCTTTCAAAAATCTGAAGGTTGATAATGTGTTTTCTCAATCTCTTCAGATTTTAAAATTATTCTTAAGATGATTATTTAACATTTCTGTGTGATTTTCCACTGTAAAGGATGAGCAAGTGCTTTAGAGCTAACAGCTCAATATAAATATGCACATGAAACCACACTGCCCAGTCTGAAATGCTCGGGTGCGGATCAATTCAGTCAGTTACCAACAACAATTCACAGGCTACGGTGAGAAAGGCTGAACCCAAATCCAATTGGAAATGCAGAGAGAATTTCAGAAGCGTGCCATGAGAGAAACTGGCACTGGCCCAAGAATGTGAGTTGCTGGTACGAAACAAATGTCTTTACAGTGCTGGCTTTATAGTTTAATTATTTATTGCATATGGAAATAATTCTTTTTGGAACGATGAAGACTAGACATTTGTTTTGATTCTTGCCCATCTTGCTGTTTCAGGCAGCCATCACCCCTCAGCTCAAGCAAGTACCAGAAGTCAGAACGATAATGTGGCACTGCTACTACAGCCGTGTGAACTGGAAAACTCACACCTACGGGGTTCCCCCCGCCTTAGAAACACCAAGCGCTCCAGAATGACCCACAACCAATGGAGGAAATGGGGCTCATTTTGTCAGCTTGTGGCTTGCTTCAATCCCAGAGCTGACCAGTCAAACAATGTTTCTTTCCTACTGCTCAAAAAGCCTAGAAAGAAGCCTCAAAAAGCTCAGATACTCTCCTCAGCAACTTAAAAGCTGAACCAACAAGAGGACAGTTACAGCCAAAACAGTCCAATGTTAAGTGGTACCTAAAATGAGAAATTCAAAGCGAACAGCTAGCTTTACCATCCAAGTGAAGGTGTTCACTTCCACTGACTTCACCAAGAGCTCGGCATGCTCAGCACCTTAAAAATTCTTGTTGTTACAGGAAATACTCAACTCCCACTGAGGTATCCAACCTATCTTAGAAGCTGCTAAACAGGGTCCAGCAGACAGATTTCAGCACGGAAGCCATCAGCACTCAAGCTTTGTTTTTTGTGGCACATCAGATAAATACAGGGTTTTTCTTCTACTCAACGACATTTAAGTTTTATTTCAGTACACTAATAAACTTACCAGACTATCTACAAATTAGAAAGTCTTAGTAAAATTTTCCTAGAAAGTAAGAGCACACTAACATTCAAAAGCACTTTGTGTGCAATTCAGCCTGTAGTAACAAACAGGAAACCAAAGAAAGTTTATTGTGAATACACATTTTGTGTATCTACTAAAAAGTGACAAAACAAAGCACACAGATATTTGCATGATTAAATTACCTGTATAGAAGCTCCAACTTTTTCATTACAAAGGCTGCAGACCAGTGCCCATCTACTGCTGGGAATGTGAGAAACCTTTGTAATGGGCTCCATCTTTTCTGGGCTTCCAATGCTCACCTGAGAGAAAAAAAGGTTAAAAAAATACAGAGTGACTATTACACTCTTAACTGAAAAGGGAAACAATTTTATCAAATACATCAAATTCCTTGTATGCATATGCAAAATTAGCATATTCCAAATTCCTAAGGAAATAAAATTGAAAAAAAAAATTTCTTTAAAAAAAAATTAGTTCCTCACTACATGAATGAAAGAGTTTCAAGGGGAAGCCCTCCAATTTGTAATTATCATACAGGATGAATATTTTGATTATGAGAACCCATAGGAATTCTCACTGTCACATCCAAACCTACGTGATTGACCTTTAACGTTCCATTTACAAAATGGTACTTTGTGGGCTTCTTAAATGAGCTTTGCCAGCAGCAAGGGCCTAATTTTTTAAGGCCTGATTTTAGTTGATAAAGGTCATGTAATTACCTTTACGGATGATGCATCATCCTGCCAGACTTTACACCTAACTGAAAATCTTTTATGTTGTCTCCCTAAGAAGTACCATATATACGCTACACTCAACGTAGCAACACACACTAGGTTGAACAAGGTTTTGACAAGCTTCCTCCTCTCCCAGAATGACTGCAACCCTGAACTCCCAGAGGATTGGCACCTACCTCTGGAATCCACAGAGCACAGCTAACGTGGACCCACTTGGTGCCGCTCCGGGTCGGCTTCATGGCACCTCCCTTCTTGGGACACAGCAAACACTTGGGCTGAACGCCGAGAGCGCAGGTCCTGCACAGCCAGCTGCCCTCCGGCACCTTCAGGATCCCGTAACATGCCTGTATTCCCATTTACAGATAAGGGAAAGAAAACAAAGGAAACAACACGCGTGACTGCTGCTGTTTACACGTAGCTTCTCGCAACTCTCAAAATGTTCTTTATGGAATTTTTAAGACTGTAGGAAGGAGGATCTCAGGACGCTTTCACAAACTTGGCCAAGCACATTACCTATTCATTCCCCAAAAAGATCTTTCAGTGAAAAGAGCAGAAGTCGTGACCAGCTGTGAGGCAAAATCCACTACCCACTTCAACTGGGAAAATGAAGCAAGTGTTTGCCAGCCGGAAGAGCAAGGGGACTCCCGACAGCCCGCCCCACCAGCAGTGAGCTAGGATGAAGTTCAGTACTACAGAGACAACACGTAACAGGAACCGGACTGTATCTAACTTAAAATGCAAGAACCACAAATGCAAGAGCTCTGCTGTGCAACACTCGATGTTATTCCAAAGCACTGGGATTTACTTCCAATTCAGAGGGAAAAGTGCAAGCAGAGCAAGTAATTAAGACACTTTTTTCAGAAGACTGCATCTTTATGGAGACCTCTGTCCAAATTACTGTCAGCTTTAACCCTCTTCAGATTTGATGTGATCAGAGACTAAGGTTCTGAGAACTACCACAGGTCTGAAAATGTCCACTTTTCTCTGAGTGTCTTGCAAGAGAACCATTGGTACCTTACAGCTGTCATAAGCATATCACTTTACCACTAGTACACATGTATTTCAGTAACGTGAAAAAAATGTCACACTTGCTCACCACACAGCATAATTTTCCAAACACTGAATGACAAAGCAAACTTTTAAAGCTGGGAAGGAAGGATAGGTTGATAGGAAAACATCTGCCACGGTAAGCATCACCAACAGAAACAGATACACTGAAACTGTATTTGCTCTGTCACACTAAGAAGACTTCTTAGCTGCAACAAAAAGGCAGCACATAATAGTGCTTCATTAGCTCAGCTCAGGTCAGTAGGTTCTCCTCTGTTAAACTGACACTAATAAATCCTACTTGGGTCCCTAATTACTGCCTGAAAGTTCTTTTTTCCCCCACCCTGCTGAGCCTAAGTTGTGTTAGCCCCAGAAGTGTGCAGAAAGAGAGGGAAAGAATATAGCGAGAAGTGACCAGGTAAAATGTTCAACCACACATGCTGGGGGGAAGCTACTCCTCAAATTTCTACTTTCCTCCACACAGACACAACACCACCTTTGACACTCATAGCATGACATTGCTAGAATTACGTGCAATAATTCTCCTCAATTACATAATTTCTGAAATCATCCCACTGCTCAACAGTGAACTCTGCAACAACTTCACAGATCAACGTGTGTCACTGGAAAAAATCCAACCTGCTCTCTTTAATGGTTTGGAAAAGTTTCTGTCACCACCCCTACAGCCCTGCACTGTGCCCTGGCTGACGTACCTGGTGCACGCAAATATTGCATTTGTCACAAAACACCATTTCATTGCCATCTTCTCCATCTGGAGACTGACAGACATCACAGACGACATCTTCATCATATTCAATCCCAAGTCCTTCTTCTGTCTCAATAGCATGATTCATGTTATCGTAGCATCTTTGTTCGAACTCCTCTATGACCCTTTCCATCGTGTACTCATCCAGCTCAGGCATCCCTGAAAAACAGGAGTTGTTACTTAGAGTGATAATCACCGCTACACATAACTCCAGCTTCTTTTTTAACAGCTGAGTAGATGCAGCCAAATCCCACACAAACACACATCATTCCTAGACAATCGTGTAATCCAGCATTAAAAAAAAGTAAAAGTTGTCTCATGACTGTATTAAACTAACAGAAGTGGAGTATACAAACCAATCTTTCCTAAGCTGATTTTGGCTTCCTGCTCTTGCTCTCATTTCTCCTCCTGGGACAGCACCGTCTATAGCTTTTGCTTCAATTTTGCAACCCAGATGTTGGGTGAACTCTTTGGTGAAAGATTTGAGAACACTTTGAACCAAAAGTCTTGGGGGCAGAGGGAGGTATCAGTAACAAAATCTATGATACTTGTAGCAAACTTGCAGTTCCTAACAACAGTTGCTGTTTTTTCTCAAGTTCCAACCCAATAAGGTGAGACTCCAACTGAGGTCTCCATCAGACCCTGCTACACCAATACATTAGTTCATTTTGAAGAGTGCAGCAAACAATTGTAATAAATGCAACATCTACTTTGGGATTTGGTCTTTTCAAACATGCATCAGAAATTATTCATGCCACCACAGCTAGAGGCTGGTTACATAATACTATTCTAGAATTCAAATTTGTTAATTAAATGACTACCGTAGGTCTGAAAAAATATCTATCATAGCAGCAACAAGAAAAATATCATAAAAGAGCACAGTGCTTCCCCCTGTGGCTTCCACCTCTCACTGGCTGGGACAATGGGCTGCCTGTCATGCTTCCACATGGGTGCTACACCAACCTTTACAACAAAAATCACGCCACACAAACACCTGTGAACCGAGAAAGCCATGCTACTGCAAATGATCATCTTCCTCTTGCAAAGACAGTTTAGCACAAGAATTTCCGTATACCTGAATCACTACAACAAAGAGCAGGCTTAGGAGAGCCCGCCTTTGGTCTGATTCCCAGTACTGTGACGTACAGGAGATGGCAACCTCATGATGTGTGTTTTAACCAGAAAATCCTCCTTTTGGCTCTCCCTGTGAATAACTGAGCCACAAATTCCACAAAATGAAGAAGAAAAAAACCTCTCTAGCTCCCCCAGATCAGAAGACAAACACTCTACAACAGCTTCCCTTATCGACAGGTAAATCCTTGCAGCGGAGATCAATGCTTCCCATACTGCCCAAGGTGGGCAGCTGAAAGGCAGCATGAGGGAACACTCAAAATCACGCTGACGAAAGAGAGGGAATTTTGTCCTGCAGGCCAGAAATACCATACCATCAAGGCAGATGATGGCAGGTTTTAGACCAGTTTGCAACTGCATTCTAACCTCAGGATTGCCACAGATGAGGAAATATTTCACTTTCCAAATGCCATTAATAGTATCTGTAGAGCGCAGTGTCTGACAGAGCACTCAGCTACGTCTGAAGACCACCACGTTCTGCCTGGTACCGACAGGAGCATTTCCTTCCCTCTGCGTACAGCAACACTGCGTGGATGAGGTTTTAGAGCAAATGAACTACAAGAAACTACACCAAAACAAAACACTGAAGGATCAGATGTGTCAAATTCAGTGTTTCATGTGCAACATGTGCTTCTGAAGGGTATGTTGGTGTAGCAGAATGGCTACCACAGGGCTTCACGCACAGGTAAGAATCTGCACAGTGAAGAGCCCCAGCCCCTCTCATGTGCTCTATCACTAATGCTACTTACACCCCAGTGTAACCCTGTAGTAGCCCTCCTCTGGTTTTGGCAAAAGAGAGCCAGACAGAGGGGATGATCTACGTTGGATAGATGGGTATCAATTACAAATCATAAAATGTTTTTTAAATTTTCCTTTGAAGAAAGCAAAGGGGACTTGCTGCTGTTTTCCTGAAAATAATTGGAAAGGTAACCTGGACTCTTGAATCATGAAGGGTTTTGAAATCATCTAAGCCTGAGCAGGCCTGACCTGAGATCTGGAAAAAAAGGCTTGGGTAAGAGACCAGGTCAAGGCCGGGTCATCTGTTTCTTCCCTATGTGGGTTTAAAATGGGAGAAACTTTTTGTTACACGGTTATAAACGGTCAGTTTGTGGTTTACCAGGTCTTGAGCCATGCCATGCATGGGCCACAGCCAGGTAAAACTGTATGACTCAACTGTAGCCCAAAACAGGGAACTGCCACAACACTAGAACAAAAAATCAACAGCGTTCACCAACGTGTTCAAACCTCTTCCATCTGGCATAGCATCTTTTCCCTCATCTAAACAATGTGGTAAAAGTTCTGTGGGGAGTTAAATCCTCTTCAATTCCATGGAAATCCTCTCCTGAAGGACAAGCCTTACCGAAGAAATGTTCCTGTTCTTGCTCTGCTCCCCAGCCCCTTCCCACACATGAGCCATCCTGTAGAAAAGGGAATAGTTGTTCCCCTTGTGACAGCTCCTCCTCCCACTTCAGAACTGGAGCACATGGTCCAAGTAAGCTGTGGGAGGTTCCTCCAGTAAATCACTGCAGGAACTCCTTACTGTCTCGTTCCCTGTGCAATTCACCTCGTGTAGATTCTCTAAACCTCCCAAGACTCCTTGTCTTCTTCACACTAAATGCGACTAGCTAAAAAGATGATACAGATACATGACTCAGAAAAATAAACAAATAAATAAGATTACTAACTGGAAACACTACCTAATTGGTCTACCTGATGTTCTCTTCAAAGACCTCGCTAGCAAAATGAGAACTTTGTGAGAATTCCCTTGTGAAGTGGAAAGTAGCAGAGAAAAAACCCATGTGGCCAGATTCTGACCTGGTCTAAGCAAACACAACTCAGCAGTTAAGAAGGCATATATCTTATGGCTTAATCACATAAGGTCTGGTTTCCTGGGGCTACCCCAACTTCCCTGACTACTACCTCTTCATACCTCTGCCATCTCGTAGCCACCGCTGCCCTCCCTAAAACTATTCTTAAGATCGCCAGTTTAAAAAAAAAAAAAGGCAACAAACCCACAAGCACTCATTGCTCACCCATTTCTTTGAATTCTTCGTTGGCGAGTTGCAGCCACGCTACATCCACATCATTGAGATCATAGCGACACACGCTGTCTGCTAGGGTTCGAATGTCAACATAGCCCAGCTCTGGAGGCTCTGAACCTGATGAAACAATGTACTTCCTGGGCCGCGTAAACGTGACAGCTTTCGTCTCAGACACAACCCTAAAACAAACAGACAAGCACATGTCAGGTATGCTGGGCTCCCGAGAGACTTGGTTCTAGAGAATTCAAAATGCCTCATTTGAAGTGGCTAACAATCATCAGCAATCATCTAACCATCTACAGCAATCATCTTGCACCACCGAGATGGGAAAAGAGTACAGTGCACTTTCATAATGGATTGGCAGTACTGTAAGAAATTATTTGGAGTTGTGTTGAAACTCAAGCCATTACCAGAATGCTAAATATAACGAAGAGATTAGAGGTTACAGCTGTGCCTTCTCTTACCTGAATCCACACGTGTTCAAAGCTAGAGTAGGAATACCTTATTTATGTAGTGATGTCTGCCGTATACACAGATGTCAAGCTCCGTTTTAAGACTCTTTTTAAATCCATCTGTTTAACTACAATACCATGACCACAAAAATTCAAGGAAAACAGTAGTATCTCCTGCCACATTTGAAGTTCCCTTTCTTACAGTACGCTTCTGATTTTAAGTGTGTGTCTGTGTGTGCAGTTACAGAATTGCCATCTCTGAAATCTGGAAGACCCTTCCACAGCGAATCAGCACTAGCTTCACCTTCACTTACCAAAGCAGATCCAAGCTCTGGCATCCTGGGTCTGCATTTCCCCTTTCACAGTCACTAATGTCATGCTGGGCCAAGATGCTGAAATGACATCTCTCAGCTTTTGAAGGCTCCAGTTGGCCAACAACCAACTATGAAAGCGTATTTTAGTTGCAAGCCAACTGAAATTTCGTTTGACTACAGGCACTGGTTCAGGAAACATTAAAGTACCTACAGCCTGTAACTCTTTCTAAGTCAGATCCCTGCAATGCTGCATCTTTGCAAAGCCAGGACCTGGGGGCAAACCCACCCAGTTCACAGAGAACAGCAGTCATTCCACCAGCAAGCTGGTGACTTGCCTCCAAACAGTAAGATAACTCTGTCAGTCCACCTGCAGCACAGTTCTCTCAGCAGAGGACACTGCACCCTCTCTGAGTTAACTGCACACACTGAAATTCAGTTTGGATGAAACCCACTTCACAAAGTAATGCTGGTACATCCAGGAGCAACAGGTCATGCTGCCATATGATTGACTCCTGCTGCACCAGGGTTGATGATTTTTTTTGTGCTCTAGTGCCACATAGGAGGAGATAGGACCACTCTGTCTAGACACAGCTTTCTGCTGGGAACAGTCTCAGCTCCATACTAAGCAGGACATCCTCCACACTATTTTGCCCCCACCTGAAGTTTAACACGTTAACTTCTCCTCCTATCAGAAGATCCTGATCTGCCACTACTTCATCTGCCCACACAGATCTCAGTAAACCCTCCACCTATTTCAGTCTCCTGCACAGCCCTAAATCTTCCCCTCATCTAGCTTACTTCAGACAACCATCGGAGAAATGGTGGGCAAGAGCCAAATGCCAAATTTGGGGCTTCTGAGGTGCAGAAGGGGACTGTGGAAGATACAAATCTGAACGACCTTGCCAGGCTAACTGCACTGCCCAAACTGTTCCAGGTCACACTGCACAGTATTAAATAGTACAGACTACTACAGCTCACAGAGAATTTACTTCAAACTGAGCATCGCTCTCCAAATCTTCTGCATCATAAATTCCTTCCTGAGCACCTCTCCATGCAGAAATCATAACCTTGGGCAGCACTCTGCCCATGCTGCCTAAGTAACACTGTAGTGCCACAGAGGAAATAAGCCCAGACAGTTTCGTTTCAAAACAAAGCACCCTCACCTCTACTTTTGCGGTGGAAAGAAGTCAGAAAAAACAACACTGACTACATACAAAAAGCCACATTTAACGGAATGATCTGTCTCACCGCATGCTTACACTACGTGACCACAGACTCACTCGCTCCACCCCTCCGGACCTATTCCTGCTGCCCTGACCAGTCAACTACAAGGCCAAACCCTTTCATTCTCTAGGACATCCCTCACTACCACCAGCAACCTGTACTGTATTTTCATTCTGTTCTACACCAGCTACTATTTGACTGTTGCTGATCCCATTTACAGACCATCTCCCTCCCCTCCCCAAGTCAGGCACAGAACAGTTCCAGCACCCCAGCAACACCACCACAGCAGAGGTCTCCAAGTGTTTTGTGAGGGGGCAAACACGGTAATAATCAAGCATCAGAGGCCCACTCTGACCAGCCTGTGCTCACCAGTAGGACCATACAAGGGAGCTCAGCATCTAAACAAACAAACAAACAAACAAACAAAAAATAAAATAGTGCTGCATTCTGTGCTGATACCTACAGCTGTGGGTGCCTTCCTTCCCTAACTCCTTTAAATTTGGAGCAACATCTCTGTTGGCCACTGGCAGAGGAAAAGCTCTCTTCCAAGTGAACACCTGGATCTGACACAGCCACCCAGCCACCTCCCTGAAAGATACAGGGTGAGGATCCCCTGGAAGGTCTCCCTCTGATAAAGCCCACAGGTCTCCTGGCCCTCTTGCAGCCTTGGGAGGTGCTTGTAATAGAAAGTAGTGAGGAGAAGATAACGTGAGCACACATATCGTACATGTATGTACAGGTACATTTATGTAAGGACTGGATGAGGTCAGTGTGGAGTGGTATGATCCCATGTTCTAAATTGCACAGTAGAGGGAAAAATGCCAAGTTCTCCTTGGAGCTCCAGGTCCAGTCCTTCAGAAGTAGAAGGAAGGAAAGGGTTTACCTGATGTGCAGGAGAGTTCCTCACTGGACATGACCTGGTAGGGCTGTGCAGTGGCCTTCAGGTTGCTGCACAGAGCACCAAAAGCACTAACCAACATTCCTGTAGGACCCCTGCTCCAAGGTTAAAGCTGGCAGATGCAGAATTAACAGAAGCAATGTAACGTCACCCAAAATTTTCTGCTGTGTATCAGAGATTGGCCCATTCTGGCCCCACCAGCAATGGTGGGTCATTTGGCAAAGCCTTATGGACCAGCCTGGATTTACTCCAAGAGATCTAGTATGACTACATGGCAATAATCCTTGTTCTTCTCACTTTCTCAACTCCAATCCCAACAAAACATAAAATAGATAGATGAACTGCAGCACGCTCCTGCCCTTACAACTGTACTGTTCAACTGGAATCAGAAAACAGAAGCTAAGTATAACAAACAAGGTAAGGAAAACAAGGGTTTCTTGAATAAGAGCTAGAAAATCTCATATTAATGTATTTAGATACATGCACATCTGGATGATTCTTAAAACAGCGGAAATGTTGTGTAACAAACATTTTCCTAAGTTGGTAACGAAAAAATAACATTAAACCAAAACAAATGCTGTATTTTCTCCAGCCCTTATATCTGGCTTGTCTAACTGTTCCTTGAAAGGAACCTATGGCTTGGAACTAAGCACACAAAGAGTCAGACCAGGGCTCTTGCAGCTATGCTGAGTGAGGTCAAGTCTGGGCTTAAAAATAGAAGCTATTTTTAAAGGTTCTGTCATAACACTCCATCCTAATGTAATGCCAAAAATGGTTCTCTGACATTCATATTTCAGCACACAGGCAGAATACGCCTGACTCTTGACCTCTCCACTCATTCAAAAACCTGAGGCAGGTTGCTCTTCATCTCTGAGAACCAAGACCTCTCTAGCTAGACACTGTGGAATAAAGCTCAAGAAGCCAAGGCAATGTAGACATAAGCTGCCAGCATAAACGTGAGTGTATTTGTTTACATTCCTCCAAACTATACCTGGCTACTGGTTCTGGGATGGTCCCTGGGCTAACTGGCACCTGAACTCCCTTTTCCCACTCCTGCCTCCAGGGATCTGCCAGCACATAGTATTCATCAGGGTTCAGCTGGAAGGAGTCATGTAACTTCATGGCAGTGATCAGGTCCGTTCTGAACACCTGCAAAGAGAGTGACCAAGAGAGAAAAATAGAGACACTGACATTCGATATTTACACTCTACGATTCACAGCTTCAGGGTAACCATGGAGCACAGTGTGTAACAAGGTCACTGTAACAACAGTGAACTAACCCGGCCCACTGCAGGGCAGAAGTTCAGCTTCATTGCAGGGAAAGGGGTGGCTGAAGGTGCAAATACTGATAGAACAACTTCCAGCTATCTCCACTACAAGTCCTGGCGCTCCTCCTGCGCTGGAGACATGACGCTAAAAGGTGTTACCCACTTTCACCTCCGTCTTGCCTGCCATAAAAGCTGCAGGAGCTTTAAGTCTTACAACAGCAGCACAAGGAAGACTCATTTTTGCTCTGAGGTTTTTTTTAATTATTGGAGCTCTGACTAATCCAAAGACATTCTAGAAATTCACTGTGGTAGAAATCAAGGCGTGACTCTACTATGGCCAGCCGCAAGAGGAAATTCTAAGGAGATGACTCTTAGTGCAAGTATTTCAAATAATAACCCAAAAGATCAAACAAAGTGAGACCCAAACTAGAACTCTGGTAGCAGCACCCTTTTCGGCACAGGTGCTTGTTACTCCATCAGCTACTGACACCTCTGCAGCACACCTGTAATTTTACTTCACCTTTGCAAAGGCATCCCCATCTAAAGCAGGATGTTTGGCAGCTTTTGGGTTAGCAGCCACGAACACACGGCAATGCCATCTTCAACAAGCACAGAATGAAATAAAGAAGGAATCTGCTCTTGTAGCGGGCACAGTGTGGTACTGTTGTACAGCTTCAGCCGGGCTGGCCACTGCTCATCAGCACTGCAGAAAGCAACGGGTGCCATCACAGGCATCAGGACTACAAGCCTGCACTTGTTTACACCTCTTCCAGCTCTCCCCATCCTGCTCTGCCTGTAAGGCAACGCTGCAGAACTACAGCAACGGCACTCAGCACTCCCCACCTCCACAACCACGACGTTTTAACTACTCGATGCCACGTTCAAAGTAAATGGTTAAAAGGCAACCAGGTGACAGAAAATAAGCACCACCAGGACAAGAAGAAGATAGGTCATATCTTAAGAAAAGTTTCCCTGCAGACTCCTCAGTTGGTGGTGGACAGCATCAACACCCACCCAGCTCCACGGTGCACAGTTATGCAGGAAAAGAGAGGTTTATCAGGGCAGCGCTCCTGGATTCTCTTCCTGGGCTGTTAAGGGGGCAAAGAGACACAACCTCCCAGTCTCAAACCAATAGCTACGCTGGTTTACGTTAGCTCCAGCCAGCTGTTGGATACAACAGAGGAAGAGCCTTGTCTCTAGAGAGTGCTAATGAGACAGGCCTCCCCAGGACAGCAATTTCTGGCATACACTAGTCACACACCTGAAATCCCAATAGACTCCCTATGATTTTGGGGAAGTATTTTAGGGAAACAGTGAACCTGATGGTTAATTATACTTCTGAGAATACATCCAAGTGTGATTTGCTTTACCACACTGCACACCTCCAAACCTCTCCTCTCTCCCAGCACACACATACTAGCCTGCTTCTGTCTCAGTATGGTTCCGTTTCCACTCTGCTTTTGTCATAAAAATAGCATAAAATGATGACATTTTTCTTAACACTTGTCTTGACATGTTCAGAAAAACTGCCAACATTTAAAAATAAAGAATAATATTACCATATGAAGGAAAGGGCGCAGGCAGGTAATGAAATATAATGAAACATTTTAAACAATCCAATTACAAGTCCTTTGAGGCTCCAATCAAGGAATGAAAAATAAGCCACAAAGTAAACTGGCTCACAAAACAAACAAGCACAGCTGGCCAGGGGATTCTGCACTTCTCAGTGATTTGAATTAAAGCAATCAAATGTCAAATGAAAAGAAGACTGAAAATATAAAACGGGACACAAAACTTGCTCAATCTGAGAGCCAAAGTAACTCAGGCCCTCAGATAAATTTGTTGCAGAATTCCCTCAGGAGCAAAGCTCAAGCAGCTGACAGCCAAGAAACTCCTTCCCAGGCCAGTGGCCCTGTGACACCATTCTTTCTGCTCTAATTTCTGATGCAATCAGACTGCCCGGAGCAAAGCAGAGCTTACAGAAGTGTTGGCTCTCAGAAGCACTGAACACTTCAAAGCTAAAGGGTGAAACCTTGGCCATGCTGAAGTCAATGGGAATTTTGCCACCAACTTCAATGAGACCAGGATTTCACCCGGGGAGTTTAGTGAGTGTCACTTTTCTGCCAGCACACTTGTCATCAGAATAGTGTGTGCTGGGGTGAGCAAAGACAATACAAACGGAGGGAGGGAGGGAGGGACAAGGGGGGAAGTCTGCGAAACAGCTAAAGGGAAGTATATGAGGAGTCCATCCAGGCGGAGAAAACAAGAGAGAAATGCACAAAACTGTGAAGTCTGACAAGAAATGCAAGGAAAGGGAGAGGAGAAAACAGAAGCACGTGTAAAACAGCGAGATTGATAATTATATCAGATTATTTCTTGATAGCCTTTCATGAGCTAGTTCTCAAAACTGGGTCTAAGGGGCTACTTCTAAGGGATGTACAAAAGATAACTAAGACAGCAAATTTATCACCAGTTAGAATAAAATCACATGGGGCCTCCACACTCACAAAAAAAAGAAATAAAAAGCTCTTTAATGGCCAACAATCAAAAAAGAAGACTAGAAACCACCAGTGCTACGTGTAGTTCACACTGAACAATGAATGGGATTCTTCTTGCGAAAACTCTTCTCTGGGACTTAGATATACCGTCACAGGGGAGATAAATAAAGCATGGCTTTTTTCTCAATGTCAGTCACTCACTAATGCATCAGAATACATGTACTGGACAAGTACTTTAAAGGCATAAATTCCATCTCCCAAAGCTAACCCTTCCTCTGCAGCCTCTACCAAGTTGGCAGTGTAGTATTTGCCTGAAGATAGTGAGATTCAGCAAGAATATTTCCAAACAACTGGATCACATTTATGTGTTACTAACAGTTGATCCATCCTGGAAAGTTCAAAGATTTATGCCTCCCTTGATAGAATTTCCTCAAAGCAGTACACAAGACAGAAGTGCCAGGAAGCAGATTTCTAGCTTGACAAGCACTTTAACAAAGGTCACATACCAAAACACAGTATCAGCTATGAAATAAATGCACCTAATAGAAATTTTCACTGTTCACAAATCAAGCTACAAATAAACTCTGAGACCTAAAGTACAAGGAGAAAGACTCAGCAGCTATGTTGAATGTGTGTCAGCCTATAACCGAATTCACAGATAGACACTGGTGCTGGCAGCGGCTGTGCCAACAGCTGAACTCCCTAATCTCCGGGCCAAAAAAAGGGGGTGGGGCACTGGTGCCAGCTGAAATGTAGCAAAAAGAAAAGAAAATTCAAATCCGAAGAAATGGATCCATTACCAGAACATTTATATAGCTTTGCATTTGATAGATGCAATAAAATGCAAATCAAATTCCAGACGTACCTCAGAAGGTTTACGATCTTCATGTCTGGAACACGAAGTCCTCCGCTGTCGAGATCTGGCATGCTGAGACCAGGTGGACAGACCTAGGACACAGAAATAATCATTTGCAGACACTGCTGCCATCTATCAATAAAAGCCTTTGCTCTCCCCACACACTCGAGAGGCCATTTGACTTCAGCGGGACTATACGAGTAAGGCAAGCCAGAGTCAGGCTCCTACGACAAACCCCTATAAGGCTCTTTTCAAACTGAACCAGAAAATCAAAAGTTACTCAGTTGGAAACTTCTGTGATCACTCTTCTGGTTGTTTATAATTTTTTTACTGATATATGCTTGTATTGGCTGCACTGCACTTATCAGCCTTCCACTCAGCATTGAAAGAAAGCTACCTCATAACACTCTTCCTCCTGAGCATCAATAAGGCACTTGCTGCAGATTAATAACTGACCAGGAGGTCTGCTGACTGCCTGAGACGTACTCTTTGAAGCTAACATATTGATGTCCTAAACACCTCTATCAGTTACCCAATTTTTACCAGAGCAAGCCTCTTCCAAATTAAGCACACTGCCATGCACACACAGTAGAGCCCACAAAACAAGCTGTTGTCTCTTCTCCTGAGAAAATCTCTCAGTGTGGTTGTACAAATTTTGTCTGCATAATTATTCATTACTTTCCAAACAAATTATACCTTTTTGCCTTGAAATCTTTTGACAGACTCTCTGTCAGCTTTCAGAAATAGCGTAACAGGAGAAAAGAAGAACGAAAAAGAAGCTACACTCCACTGACAAAGCAGTGCTTTGACACCAGAGTACATTATACCTGTGCAAATCAACTGATTTTAATTCAGTAAGACTTACAGGCACGATAGGTATTTTCCACTGCCAGCTACACAGTAGCAAGAAAAAAAAAAAGCCAATAAATTCTTATGAGCTGGAGAGATGAAGGACTTGTAATAAGGTCTATATGACAGTGGAGCTACGACCTACATGCTGAAATCTGAAGGATGAACACAGATTTTGCAACTCTGGGCATTAATTGTAGACAAATAAACCAGAAGCAATGCGAAGGCCTTCCCACACTGCTCAATTCTTCACTGCCTGTGCACATGGATGCCAGGAGATAAAAAGAGCAAGGCTACAGTCCGTAAGAGCAACATTGCCTCACATCACCCAGCAGAAACCTTTGAGGATCAGAAAGCACGGTTCAAAACCAGATTGCAGAGGATGGGCTAAGTTCTATACTAGCACCAAGAATAATTTTCCGAGTGAAGGGACTTTCCAAAACTCTCTTTGGAAAGATACAACTGAGTAACAAGTCCTAGGAAGAATCAACTATATTATAGTTACACTTTTGTCTTTTCTCTTCACTTATCATTACATTAAAGACTCTGTCCCAGTAAAAACCGCTCTAACACAGCAATGAACAACGCAGAACATGCTTAACAGTCAAAATTAAAGCAGAGGGGGAAAAGTGAAATCACTCAAAAAGTGTCAGATACACAGCTAAAATTCACAACAGAAAACCAGATTTTTTTCCTGCAATATAACAATATAATTATCAACATGTTCACGTTCAGACAGATGTGATTTCTTTAATAACACTCACTAGGAGACAGCGACCACAGACATACCCACACAGATTAGGATTCAGTTCTTGTGGGTTCTGATATTTCTCACTGGCAAGCTATTAATATCTGATCGACCACCTACCACTGAGATACTCAGCTAGTTAGAGCACAGCTCCAGCAAGTCAGGCACTTGGAAATTTCAAATTCATTTGTGGATCTGAGTATTCTGTATGCTGCTGGACTTGGGGGAGGGAGCCCACATCCAAAATAAGGAATCAAGAACAACAAGCTGTATGGGCAAAAGTGGTGTTTGAGTCTGACTCTGGTGGGGCTGGAGGCTTTAACACGGTCACTCCCAAGTAATGCATGCACCCGGCAAAAGTAGAGCGGAGTGGTATGATGTATTTCTGGATCTTCACCCACGTGCTTTAATTCAGCTCTGATGACAACATACCCTAACCTGAAGCCAAGTAAGTAAGCATATAGGTTTCTTTAATGTGGTTAATAAAAGATGGACTTCCAAGTCTCTCTCATGCCACACAGAAGCTACAAAGGAGTAAAATAATCCCTTACCCCATGTTTTCCATGTCCATTTCTTTACTGTGTCACCTGCAGATGCTATGCATGAAAATAATGTCTTCAATATGCACTTCTGATTTTAGACACAGTCCACGTCCACAAGGATTAGGCCATTGGATGAACTAACTATTCCGTGCAACAGGAAAGGTCAACTTTTTAACCAAAACAACAAAATCTTCATTTTAAACTACTTTTTTCAAGTGCTATATGAAAGCACACTACATAAAATCTCCCTGCATAAGGGACAAGTCGAGCAGAGCCAGCTTTCCTCAGGATATGTTATAATGAGGTTTTTTCCATGCTAACACCCTACAACGAATAGGGGAAGAAATAGTTTCTTATATAGTTCTGTAATGGCTGCTTCCTTGCACCTAAAAATTGCTGAAGGCACAGTGGAAACAGATAATGTTTTTACTACGTTACTGAAGAGACTCTTGTATTTTTCAGAGCAGTGTAAACTGACTGTACATAATACTATGAGAAAAAGGTGGAAGAATTTCTCACAGGACTGCGGTTTTACTACCCACTAGGATCTGTAACTGTAGCTAACAGATGACCTTTGGCAAGGGCTTCACTTCGATAGGGAAAACATTTACTCCCTGAACAAACAAAACCCAACTCTAAGGCTTGCATTCGCAGATTTGAACAACCACCACTTAGACACAAAAAGGAAAGCAACTGAAGGAGCCAGTGCCATTGGCAGTAAAATATCCAGCCCATAACAGTATGAATTTAACTGCTTCCAAAATCTCAGAGTTTCAACGCTGCTTCCATTCAAGTTAATGGCAAAATACCACTGCCTTCAAAGGTGCCAAGACCAGGTCACCGCATTACCCAAAGCTGCTTTCATTAATAAGCAATCTGCCCACTCTGAGTATATCAATAAAAGTGCAGGAGGAAAATGAAGCATGTTACTTCTTTCAAGCATCTTTTTTATATTTTCATACCTAATCCAGAAGAGAGACCTCACTTAAAGAAAAAGTTCATAGGCAATTACAGCTACTTCAGTGATGATCTGCTTTTTCTATCTAAATACATGAAGTAAGAACCATTCCAGGATTATACAGAAGGAACAATCCACTGTGGTCAAAAGAAACAGAGGAACCAAAACAGCCTAACAGAGTTATTTTAGACAGACTCCAGACACTTTTCACCAAAATTATGCTCTTGCACTAAGTATCCAAATCGTTTTCTGAATACTCACCTTAGTCACAAACTGGATTAGGATCACTAAGACTAGGAAGACAACTAAAGATCAGGACAGAGTTAAACCCGGTTTTGGTAAAATAACAACAACAACAAAAAAGGAAGCCTGAATCACTGGGATCTGGAGGACATAAAACTTCTGTAAGATAACATTATATACTTCATGGGAGAGGTGAGTTCTACAGAAGGTGGAAAACTAACGAGATATTAAGAGAGCCCATACTACCAAAAGCCACATGAGTAACAGTGAATACAAAAATTACACAACTCCAAAGCACAAAGGTAAACAAATACATCCAAGACATGCATCGCTACCATCATTAGCCATCGGAGATAAAAGGTGTCTTACCAAGTGACTGTTACATGATTGCGCAAGTTAAGGGTGAACATAGTAGCCTCCCTGGCATCATTACTCCAGGAGATACACCAAGACCATTCTGATTCTTTTATGGTTAGGATCCTTTCAGATGGCCTAGGTCTTTGTATGTTTTAAGAGGTCCTCATCGCTGAGAACAATGGGAGGAGGACCATACTCTCACTGCGTGCCTCAATTTTCCCTTTGCAGTTATCTACTTATAGCCAAAAAGCAAAAAGTAATCCCACACCACTAACCAGGTGTCAAATCACAGCACAATAAGCAAAGCTCTACCCCACGACTGGTGCTGGAAAGGTGACTTCTAAGACTTGAGTAGGAAAACTTTCTGTTCCCCGAGGCTATTATATACACTTTGCACTGACAATACAGTGGTTTTATAATACCCCTACAAGGTTTATAGAACACATATACCTCCTGATACTAAAAGAAAGCAATCAAGAAGTGTGAATTCTTTTTCAGTATTTGTGAAGAACACACACTTCCCAAAAGGAAAAACATAATCAGTTTTAACTGTATCAATTTATTAAATCATCAGTCAATAATATGTTCTGACTCCAAAAAAAAGAGTCCATCAAACCAGAAAACTCCTCAGGACTAATAAAGCAATTCAAGCCCTCGGGGAACTCTACCCCACAACTAATATACTACCCAGCATGAGCAGAAAAGGCTCAGCTATTATGTATCATGCACAAGGCTGTTGTGAAGCCACCTGCAGAGCACCCAGCTGTGTCCCTGGAGAACTACCTGCTGCTACAGCCTCTGAACACTTCAAAGCCTCAGATCACCGGGCGTCTGAAAGCACGTCTCTCCCCGTAAATACACTCCCGCTACACCACTACACCAGGCAGCACAACAGAGCAAAACATCCCCGACATGGATGTGTGTCTGGCTGTCGCTTCTGCTTAACACTGGCATTTCCAGATGCCTATACCGCTCCTCAGCTCGCTCCGAGACCAACTAGGTGCTGCTGCCAACACTCTGTCACAAAGATCTGCAGCCTGAAGAGAAAACAGAGATGCTCAGTCTCTGCATTTAGTGCCTGGCCCACAACCCCTTACAGTACAGCTTCGTGTCACTTACATGTAATTCCATGTCTAGAGCCACATTCCAGCACCAAAAAAACAGAAGCAGACTATTCTAAGGGCAGTTTTCAATTACGTTAGGTACAGAAAGAGCAGTCTGCGCACAAATCTTCATGCCTTATCGCAGAGAAAGTAGCATGTATGCATACACAACCTACAACATCACTTCACATAGCCAAACGCCCCTTCTCGTGTTTCTGTGCCTGGAGGATTTGCCCATCTATCTTCCTTATCTTTATATAATAGCATATTATTATACAATAACCTCATTCAAGATCAAAACAGAAAAAGCAACAGCCCTTTATCTCTTGTCAACACCGATCCTACTCACAACATAGTGTCATTTGACCACGACCCAACTGCAGCTGCTGAACAATGCACAGATCCATATGGTCTCTGAAGTGCTTTACAACAACCTTGCACAATTGCTCAGTATCTGACACACATGATGAACAGTCTCTGCAGCTCCCTGCTACAGCAGTTCAATACAAGCTCCCTCCTGTGATCCCTCTTCTCAGAAGCACACATTTGAGTTTTATAATCTCAAAGAACACACACATAACCATGCTTAGGCACATGTCACTCTTCTAACAATAAGGAATTCCTAGACCTCATCTTATTTTTTATCCGAAGCAGCTCCCCAGCCCAAGGCTTCCCACTGTAGCAATGTTTTACCAAAACAGAACACAAAGTTTTAGCACAGGTTTAATGCAGGTTGAGCACCTCCCAAGCTGGCATTCACAGGTTGATAACATGATGTTGTCAGGCCTTAGAACTCTGGAGTTCGGTGCACCCAATATTAGCTGCCTTCTAAAGAAAAATGTGCCTCTCCAAAAACCACAGTGATGATTATGTGATGTCCCTTCCTCACATGTGATATCCTATCAGCCCAGGTAAGTCTTGCAAATCACTCTTCCAGAGTGCTCAAAAGCGTAACAAACCTCACCAGAAAGTCGCCCTGCCCCAGTCAGCCTAACCTTCAGGTAAGATGTGAGTTCTGTTTGTCATCACTCCAAATGCCACAACCCTTTCCCAAAAGCACAGTAGTGACCGCCAAACTGTGGGCTGCTTTGCCCAAACTCTAGCTTTGTAACTACATTACACTCCATTGTTTCATCGCCATCCCTCACTTACCACCCAAATCAACTGAAAACTGAAAAATGTTCTTCCTTTCCTGTCCATAAAGTGCTGCCTAGCACTATGTGGACTGCTCAGTAATCGCCACATCTCAGGTCAGCAGTGGCTGCAATTCTGTGGTACGTGACACACACATCTAAGGTGATGTAGTCGGCAACCTTTGTGAAGGCACTCTGGGAACCATCTCAAACACACCGGGAATCCGCTGGGATGAAAAGCCCTTTCTAAATCTAAGATCCCCATCATTCAGTCAGAGCAATGGATATTGGCAAAGTACGTTCAATTTTAAAGTAACATTTGTTTAGCAGTGAGAGAATCAGGGTCCATCTAAATTACAGAACTACATTCTGTAATGCATAAGTATTAAATCTTTCATTTCTTGGAACTGCAGTGAAACCTCGTAAATCTTAGAAGGATTTTTTCATCTGCAAGTGTCTTCAGTCCTTGTCTTAGACACTGTGCATGTAGGAGTATGATGAACTGATAACCCCTCCAAGAATAAATGAAGAGGCATCGTGGGAGCAAGCAAAGTGTGAAGAAATTCTTGCTCTGAACTCCTTGCTCATAGACAACAGTGACCAAGCTCTCTTTGACATCAAAGGCGGCTTGGATTTCACCCAAGCTCCCTACAATACAACTGTCTCAGCTTCAGATGTTGTCTCAAACACAATCTGTCCACGTGTCCAAGCAATTTGTCCAAAAGGAATGTCCTGAAGCTATAAATGGAAACAACTCCACTGCACAACTTTATCTCACCAGGAAACAAAGCACGAGGAACACAGAGCACAAACCACCTTCACAGATTTACAGGCCAATGAGGCTAAAAAGTCAGGTCAGACACTGACCAGGAAAGATAAAACAGCTTCAGTATCTAACATTTAATTAGAGTAAAACCTAGAATCACAAAGAGGAGGAGTTCCTGCAGTAGAGGAGGAAGCTGAAATACAATGTAAGAAAAATTGCTTAAAAATTAGCAAAGCCCTAGCCAGCCATGCAGACTACAAGGACATGATTGAGTTTGAGGTAAACATTACTAATTTACTTATTACAGGTTTTGAAGAAGATGGCATGTGCATCACAAGGCGTTTATGATGAGCCTGGCTAATAGTAACATCCCAACATGATGTTGGGATGAAGGTTGGACTTCGTGATCCTAGAGGTCCCCTCCAACCATAATGATTCTATGATCTATTACAGTTGCTGTAATGGGTTATCTGGAAAGGGAAGGACACTAACAAGCTGCCAGATTACAAAAAAAAATAAAAAGATTACTTTGGGGTGCCAATAATCTTAAACCCTTCCCCAAGCCTCTCCTAATACCCCTCCTCTGCATTTAGACAAAAGTTGAAAATCCAGAACTATGCCTGCAGCTGTTTTTCATTCAATTATATTTCACGGATAAAATGTTGAAAAGTGACCTATAATTTCAGGAAATAAAATCTCTGAGAACACACTCAGATATCCAGGGACTAAGTGCAGAACTGCTGTGCACAACTTTTCACTGACACCTCTTGCTTAGTGCTCCATACAGGCTATTTTGCCCTCATCTCTAAATAAGGATTTAGAACTCTTGATTTTAAGTGGACACAGCTCAAAAATTTTCAGTAGTTAGGTCGAAGGACATAAAACGAATGCTTTTGGAGGCTTCAAGTCCACAATTAGCTTTTGGGAAGGAATCAGTCAGAAAGCAAAAAAGAAGTTATGAGAAAAACAAAGGTTCCATCTTTAAGCTGCAAGGCTTTAAAATACTGCAAATTATATATAACCACTCACACTGAAATATCTTACACAAGTCAGTAAATACCTGTGTGCGCTGCAGGACTGCGGCCGCATTGTTAAACATTCTTCTGTTCTCTATTTCACCCCTAAATGAAAACAATTTGCCCTTCTCCCATCTCACAAAAGGACAGCACCTTTTTTCTTCCTCTGAAGAACTACAGGTATGCCTATATCTTCAGTATAATACATTTTTAGTGCTCAGGATATGAAGTTTGTTTTTCTATCACCTTGTGAATACTAAGGAAACTAATTCAGTTCAGTGACCTAATGGAAAACAATCACTGTACGTTCATTCATTTTTTTTAAATAAATACCATTATTAGTAGTGTCAGTATTATTACCTTACAAATATTCAGGTTTCTGAGGCCAATAAAATAAAATGTGTATTTCCTCTCAGCAAAATATCTTCCAGGTAGCACTAGCCTACATGCTCAAGCTTACCCCAAAGAAGCACCACCACTCAGGTAACTCCAGCGACATTTAGCCAGTGATGCTCATGGTGAATCTGAGATGCCTGATCCCGCACTCTACTGAGGCACAAGATGAGAACTGGGGCTCAGAACCGAGAAACCCAACAGCTGGAGGCCCACTCCTCGCCTGGCGAGACGCAGGAGAGCAGTGCTGAGCTCTAAGCTCAAGGACTATCGAGTTCAGGATGATGGGAATGCAAGAAGCGCACTGGAGGGTTCAAGAGGTGCCACTGACTGAAGGGAAGCAGATGTTTGGCAACAGGATTCCAACTAAGTGTTGATTAAAATTTCATCTTTTCAATTAGAAGATGGCTGTTTGAAGTGCTCAGCATAGTCTAATTGTTTCCTGCCTCTGGAAACTCTGAGAAGGAAAACCAGCTAGTGAAAAAAACTTAAAACCTTCAACATTGGACCCAGAAATTCACAGAAATATTTACCTTTTACATTTTTTAGGCATAAAATTTGCTTTCCATTCTACCACTAGTATCAGTACAGCGAATCAGAGATACTACTGACAAAGTAATAATACAGAAATGAACATAGTGAGAGTAATCAGTAATTCTTCTAATGACAGGAAAAGATTACACGAAGGTGAAATGTGTAAGGGGAGACCCCTGACATTCAAACACAGTTGCAAGGAACTACTGTTATCTCCTGTTAACAGGAAAAGTGGAGAAAAAGGGCTTGAGTGTCCGCTGTTGTTCTCAGGAAGTGTGAATCACAAAAAGCCTTGGAGATGCTGACCCCACATTAAACGCTATCTCAGCTTCTGATTATTAACCCTTGACGTTTTTGAACATGTGGACAGTAAAAGCATGAATATGCAGGAACCTCTATCTGAATTTGCCCAGTAACTTCACAAGGGGAAAAAACCATAATCAAGTCAAGAACAAGTGTAATGAAAGGGAAGCAGCATATATTTCAAACAATACTCAAAAACAGTTTTAAAATTTCACTGTCTTTTGCCATGTATTTTATTCAACAAATAGTTATTCATATTAATTAGGCTTTAAAAGAGAGAAATCATAAAAGGGCAAAGGTTTGTTTTTCTTTTCCTAACTCATTTTCTCAGATCATGATCTATGGAACAGAGAAAAAAAACCAGTTTTTTGGAAAATATAATTCAGTAAGTCAACAGCTCTGTTCCAGATAGTTATATATCAAATGACATTACGAATGAGCATTATAATCAGCAACAGATCGATTGTATCTATTTCACAACTTCAATTCCAAGATTATCTGCTTCATATTTTATTTGGTAAAGCCTATAATACAAGGCGCATGAAGGGATCAAAGAGTAAAAAAAAAGAACCAAAACAAAACAAAAAACAGATAAGAGACTGAAATTAAACACTATTATCAAAATGAAACACTATTATATAAAGCTGCTAGGTAACGAAAAACGGGTAAAAGAAAATTCTAATTAAAAACATTACATTTGCAGCTACTTGTTTATTTTACAAGTAATAACACATCTTTGTTTCGGGGAAGTACACGTCACCTTTGAGGAAATACACCAACTTCAATTTTCATAACCACAAGTAAACTTCTAACCAAGAAAATCAGGTCTGATGTGGGATTTTTTCCTTCCAAAATCCCCCAACTGCAGGTAGTTCTCCAAAACTAAACCAAATCCCACACCTCTTTAACAGATTTTACTTAATCCTTACTTGCGCTAACTCCTAATCATCTTGCTAGTTCTCATCTCCTCCAATCCCTTTACCATTCTTTCATTTCAGCAACAGTTCACCTAAGGCTGTTTTCAGGTGCAGATCCGGCCACACCTGAGCTGACTGCCATGAAGCACAGACCCCCCTAAGAAATGCATGCAGGGGAAGCCATGACCTTTGGAGGACCACAGGGCAGCACAGGGCTATGTTCTCAGAATAAAGCTTCCACAAGCACCTGGAAAACCTCCCTGATCATTTTCTGTTACATTTCAGACTAAAGCCTCACAAAAGACTTCAGATTTTAAGATGTGCACCCAGACAGATCAAATCAAAACCAGGAAAATCTCTCTGGCTAAGGTGTACTATTTTCAAGTACAATCAACTTGCTTGTTTGGGCAAATAAAAGACCTTGGCACATGTCCCAAACTGCCATTTTAGCCCCTGCTGCCGCCGCCTTTTTTTTTCTGCTTAAATGAAAGATTATCAGTCCAGAAACAGTTTATATATATATATATACACACATACACAGACTCTCTGTATCCAAACTACTGATTTACTGAATTCAAATTTTTGAAAGTTATTCCTCAAATAAGATAATCTTCAAAACAAAGTAAGGAACAACATTTATGCAGCATCAATCTTTTTTACTTAAGTTCAAAGCAATATAACTTTCCATTGAGGAAGAGCGTCTGAGAACACTGAAGCATATTTAAAATCCTAGTGCTAATTTCTACTAAATACTAAGCTGTGGACAATGTCAGCAGGTGTCTCCACGCAAGTTCTGTCCTTGTAATGATAAATTATGCTCCTTGTAAACATTTTAAAGAAGATGACCAACTTTTTCTCTTGTTTTTTGTTCTTAAATAACACTGTATAGTCAATACAACTGGGGGGATCCCGAATCTGCCATCCACATGTGCTCAGAATGACTGAGTTCAAAACTGGATCCTTTTCAACCACCGTATTTTGACCAGTCCAACCAATGTGCAAAATGCTTCTGTCACATAAAAACGTGTTTCCAAACTCATAACCTACTGCACTCTATAACAAAGGAGCACTTACTGCCGTTGTCGTCAGAATCCTCACTGCTGCTAGGAAGCCGACGTCGTTTCATGATCTCCACGGGAAACAGCAGGCAGCCTGCAAAGCAATGAGACAGCACTTAACCCAAGATAATAATAACACACAGTCATCAAGTTGTGTTTCTGATGGCATTCGAGGATTTATAGCACACAAAGGAAAACAAACAACGTTAAAGAGCATCTGAAATAGGAACAGTGAATATCTCAAGGACGCTTAATTAGGCAGTCATCATATGAGCAGGTGATCAAAACTGGAGAGCACCAATGACAAGCCCATCAACACTTGCACCCCAAAACAAAAGCGTTTTTTGTTCTGAGAGGTCTTAAAATGACTATCTGCTGTCAACATGCTTAACTTACCCTGCCCATTCTGACACTAGATTTGCAATACAATAACATCTTTATTGCTCGTGTAAATATTTACTTTGGCTAATATGGTTTTGGAACCATTTTATTCCTGTTTCAAGTGCCAGATTTATAAAATCAAAGATTAAAGTAATCTACTTACACACACACACATATATATATATGTATATAAAAGAAGCATCAACAGAAGCAAGCCAAGTTTTCCCAGATGAACTGAACACCTATCATCTACACCCCGGAAGGCACCACCCTCTAAGGCAACAGAGTTACTTCCTCCTGCAAGCACATTCCTAGGGCCATGCCTAACACCAACTGCTGCTCAGGATTCAGACCACCAATGGATTACACAGAAGCTCCTCCCAACTGCCAGATTTCTACCAACGTTGAGTTCAACTGCACGTGAATCAGTGATGTAAAAGCAAAAAGTTCCCTATCTTTCTAACTGCTATTCACAAGGTGTTGATATTTCTGCATGTATTCTCTACAGAATGAAACCAAATTCAGAAAAATTAAGGAAGCTGTAAATACCATTTACATGTGAAAAGCTCTTTAAAAGTGGAAGTTGAAGAGCAGAAAAAACTCAAGAAGACAAGTGCAGAAAGGCATATCCACCATAAATTAAACTGACAAGGACTCTGGATGCACATCAAACCCCCCCATGTCTTTGCTTACCACGTATCAGTGGTGTTATCACCAAGTTCTGGGTACTCTGCTAGCAGCAAAGCCCTCACACATACCTCTGGGGCACAGATTTGGAAATCAGAGGCCAAAATACTTTATTTCTAGGTAGGTGCAGAAACTCTAACATCCTCATTTTCATGTGAGTTGGGATTTCCTATAAACCTTTGCATTGACCCTTCAGTACACAATCAACTATTCCAACTTCACTGAGAACACACCTCATTGTAGTAAACTCAGTAACGCTTTCAACTTTTGTAAGACTAATTCCCAAAGTAAGGAAGCACATGAAGCCTAACCAAAGCCTGACACTATTTCCTAAAAAGCACAAAAATACCTTCTCTCCCAGAAGCGATTCATATAAAAAGAAATAAGCATTTTTTGAGATAATTCAGTTCATCATCACTAGCAAATCACAAGCAGCTGAACCTGAGACTCTTACACTTTCACTCTTACACTTTCTTATGCTTGCAGTGAACTTTATACAGTTTTAAGGGCCGGATCATTGCAAGCTCGCCTCCTTTTCCATATTACACACAAGAACAGAGGTGAGGCAAGACTCCCTCCCACAGAGTGACTTTCCAGAGCAGGGTTTAATGTGGCTGTCTTTGAAACGTGTAACAGTTCTGAGCTGCAAACTTTGCTCATCCAAGGTAAAGACAAACTGAATGGTTCACTTCCAACACGACCTTTTGTCACTGCTTCATAGAACAGAAGTTCACATATAACATTGGATTCCAGAGAATAAAGAATCATAAATGACAATCTCTTGCAGCGCTAACAGAACTCTCTCCAAAAGAACTGCTTTGAAGCAGACCAGAACTTCTGTGTGATAGAAACATTGCCAATGAATAAATACACAGACCAGCCCGCACCATCAAAACCACCTGAATATAGATCTGGTATAAATGCAGTAGATCCAGAGCCAAGTTCTGATACTGTCACTTATAAGGACAGAAAGCCAACATCTGGACCCAAAACAGGCTAAGAACTGAAAAATCAATTAGCTGCTACAAGGCCAAAGCCAGGGCGATAAGTAACTACTCTGTAAGGTACTTTCCGTAGTAGTTCAGATACTTTTCCTGTAATTGAAAGAAATACTAACAATAGCAAAGTAAAAAAAAGATACTCAGAATGGAACTATCAAAATCACAAAATAAGGAAATACTAGAAAGCTTCTCTTTCCTACCACGTGCCTTTAAAAAAGAAACTAAACATCTCTTTTGTTACAGTTGTTTAAAGAAGAGTGATATTCACACCTCCCCGCTGAAGCACTCTCCACAGTTCTTCAGGAAATAAAAGGAGCCAGAACAGAAGCCACTTTCCTGGTGTACAGAGCACTAGATAAGGCAGCTAATTTCCTTGTCCACTCTAGTCATGTTTCTCAAGTTGGCCATGTTGAAAAGCCTGTGTCCTCAGAAGCAACATTAACAGAAACATCTCATTTGATAAAGCTTCTAGAGATTCCCTTATACATGCATGTTTAAAAAAAAAGTTAAAAACCATAGATCCCATTTTCCCATCTTTGAACCTAACCTGAGTTTACAGGGAGCTAAATCACCTGGAAAAGCAGCATTTGGCTTTTTAGAGCAAGTCTCAAATCTCCTAAGATTAACCTCCTAGAATTTTTTGTCATTAGAAGTAATAAACCAGCTTTTTTCAACTTCATTTAAAACTGTTCCCACCAGATGTTCATATCCAGAGTTCAGACCACACGTTCTAGAGAGCACTAGAACAGATAGTAAGAATTACAACCACACAGATGGCAATGCGGCTGCTCGTAGGGCTATCACTGCGCCCCTGCCTCGAAGACTATCGGTTTCTATCAGGTGATGGTGACCTCCAAGTCATGCAAGAACTGCATTAAAAATAAACACAGATTATAGATAGTGATGGTTAGGTGCAGGCTTTCCATGTTCAACCACAGACATAGACACATTTTCCCAGTACGTTTAGAGAATACTGTGAATTCAAGTAACACTTTTTTAACCTTCAAGAAAACAAAACATCAAACTATAGTAACTCATTCTTCATGGGACATCCTTAACCAAAAATAAGGAGTATTTTTATACTGAAGAAGGCAGAATGGAAAATTATCATATCAAGTTATAAAATTAAATTATCAGATCAAATTATCAAAATTATCAGATCAAGTTTCAGCACAAGTACCTGTCCCATTCTCTTCCCTAGTCTGTGATTTGAGTGCCAGCAATATTACTTTTTTTTGAAATTCTCACTCTTCAGTCATGAAACTGTTGGTATTTTTCACTGGACTTTGACATACACTTCATACACTCAGGTGCACACACAACGCACAACTCTGATCTCATCAAAACATATTCTGAAACTGAAGCAGGTCAGAAGCAAAGGCATGTTCATCGAGACTGTACCACAGGTAGTTTAGTGGCACAAATCGGCTACGATCGCTATGCCTATAAGCAAAGAGAATTCACATGTAAGCATTAAAAAAGTGAAACATTTAAGCCAAGCCTTCAGATTCAAACCAATAATAAGTAAAAACTATGCACTCAAGCCTGCAGCACTTGCAGGACAGGAAGAGACCACCCAGGTTACCGAGCTCAATTCCCAACAACTCCATGTAACCACATAATCACTGTTCAGTCCAGAAGTTTCCACAACGCATTCCCTTCACCCACACATACCACAGAGCAACTTCCCAAACCCCTTTGCAAAATGAATGCTTCTCTGAAGCAAGGATGCAGGCAGCCAAGCAGCGCCCTTCAACCCTCTATCACAAACGTTCCTGCAGCCGCTCACACCAGCCCCAAAAGGACACGTGCCAGTACACTGTTCACCTGCAGAGTAAGCCCAACACGGGAAAAGCGACAGCAGAGTCCCGCAGCCCGAATGTAACAAAGGCTGCTGCACCTCCGAGCCAAACATTCCCAAGTTTTCAGTGACACGTGTAAATTCCAAGAAGTCCAGCCATTTCTGTAGGTCATTTCAGTGTCATTTCCTTGAAAGATTGTTTCTTCCCATTAAAACCATCCTCTCAGAAATCAGACAGACCAACATACTGATAGTTACTTCTCCTGGTGACTCTATTATAACATTCCCCCCCCCCACCAAATGGGAAAAAGGGGACTGAGGCAAACACCAGCCTTCAACCAAACACAACTTGATGGAACCAGCTATGACCCTGCTGGAAATATCTCCCCATTTCCAGAGGTAGACAAAATATCGAAAAGTGTTTCGTGCAATCACACCACAACAATAAATAGCATAGACGGGGCACAGGCCACGACATTTTAGCCACCAAGCATCCGCAGGTGAGCTAGCCACGCCAGGGCAGTACTGGTGAGAGGCACAGCTGGCAACATGCTGCTGCACTGCTCCAGAAGCTGAACAGAGACATGTCACCATCACCTTTTCCATCCTTCTTCATCACGCTCACTCTGAAAGCTAAGCCCTGGGTTTTACTCCCTGATTAGGTACAAACTTCAAACGTAACCGTGGACTTAGCGCTTCAGTTGCTCAGATCGTTTTTAAAAGCAAGATTGCAATGTCTGAAATGCTTCTTCTGGCGACTGTATTTTGAAGAGAGCACCAAGTCTTTTTCAAAATACTCGTAAAACGCTATGTCAATGAAATCACTAGATGATAATCCAATCTAACCAACGTCAGGCCATAAAATAACATTTGGATTTACATACCCTTGTGGAGGCCAGCAACAAACACCGAACTCTACACAAGTCACCAGACAGCCGGAAGGAATGGGGACATTGCTGCCCACTTCCCAGTGGCAGGTGCGGTGCAATGGGTTAGAATCGGCAACATGACACAGCACAGCAAATTCACAGTTTTTACCAGTATGCACAATCATGCCCCTCACTTCTTAGCTCTGCCAGAGATTGATTTTAAAGACCCAACAAAACCCAAAAGCCACACTGGACAGAAACACCAAAATCTTGCCTTTTATTTCTTTTCTCCCACACTGAAGTCCTAGGAGTTACACAGGTGAAAAAAATCTGGATTATTTTTCCAAGTTTCCTCAGACCAGAAATCCAGACCTTGCCCCATATAGCTGGCATGGCAGTGAGCACACACGTACACCCACGTGCAACACACCACACAACTTTTTCTGCTACTCCTGCACAGTTAAGAACATCGCATACTTTTTAACTCGGTTTGACCTCAAGTAGAGAGATGATCAAAGAGAAAGATGTAAAGTGTGTCAGTCTTTGTTATGCAAATAGCTAAACAGAACCAGATTCTTAAAAATAATTATACATGAAAAAATCTACATCCTCAGGTCAAAGGCTTTACATAACACAATTCTTCCCGAAGTATTTTTAAGGGCTGTATAAACCTCTGGGTAAAAAGAGTGTATTCAAACTCTGACAGACAATTAACTGTAACTGCGTTAACGGGTGTCACTATAATAAACCTCACTGAACAGCTGCTGAGACAGGAAGGGAAGAAAGCAGAATTATGACAGATGTACACCCTGAAGACAAACTGAAAAAATGGCTTTTCCTGAAAGTAACCCACTAACTGCAATGAAACTGAGACCCAATTATCTCTAGTACATGAGAAATCCCTTCAAAACACTTAGTGTACAAATGGAAGCAAAGTGTGGCACAGTCCTAACAAAATGGACAGTAGTTTAAGACGCTGGGCTTTCACTACGGTACTCTTTTCCAATAGCTTGTTTATGACACCAGCCCACCAACTGGAACCCGACATAACAAGAAAAACAAAACTGGTTTCCTTCAGTGCCCAGGCCAATAGATAAAGAAATAAATAAATGGAACTACATCAGAAATAAGTCATACTATTAAAATCCACCTAAAACTTTATAATTCCTCTTTATCATCTATGAAAACTTTGACAGTGACATTTTATAGTCACGAGGATAGAATAATAGTTTTTAAATTAAATAGTACAGTATTATGTAGTGCAGTCCACAGTACAAAAAAGCCACAGATCTTAAATTTGGCCAAAAAACATCCTCCAAGTCTCATGAAACAAAAAAGTATGTTCCAAGGCCAACAGTGTTCTCCCCAAGGAATATTTCTACTGATTTCAGCACACCTATTCAAAATTTCACAAGGAAAGGCCGAGGCACAATTTGGACACATCAGCCCAACACTTCTCAGCAATCCACATGCACCTGTGCAAGTCAGCTCATAAAGTTACTTCAGACCTGGGCAGGGGCAGCAAATTATTCCCAAACTGTGCTGGCAAGACCGACTGCCTGAAATCTCAAGCAATGATAAATTTGGCTCCACGAATTAATTCAACCCACCCTGCACCCACTGCAGTTCATCTCTTCCATCTAGAAAAAGCTGTCAGCTTGGCCAGCGCTCCAGCTGAAAACGGGAGCGCGAAGCAGCAGTACTAACCACATGGAGAAAACATCTGAGGAAAGACTGGAAGGTTTTTTTACTCTATTCTGTGAATTGGTAATGAAACCAGAGAAGCTGGAAGGGAAATCTGCAGCTGTGAGGGGAAAGGGGAGTTTATTATTATTATTTTATTTTAAACATATGTATTAAGCATAGCTCAAAAGCAGAGAGCGAGTGGTATCTGAAGCCAGAGGGAAAATCCTGCCACTAAAGCGTACAAGTCTTGCTGTTTCAACAATATCCCACTGAGTGTGAAAAACCTCTGGAAATAGAATCATAACAAGCATATTTTGGCACAACTTTTGTGAAGGTTTAAGGTTTGCAAGTGTGGGCAGCTTTTGACTTACTTAAAAGACAGCGCCTGCTTAAAAAGGAAATTATTCCAAATCACTGTTAAATCTTTCTCTAAAGAGAAAAACCGAGGCTAGCATGAGAGCGTCTTCCCGCTTTAACATCAAAATGTCAACTACAAGGTGTTGCTGAACGCGGTCATAATTCCTAACACAACCCAACAGCCATCCGAGGAGGAGGAACCTGTTTTAAACGCGTGTGTGCGGCCGCAGGAGCCAGTCGTCTGCATGTCACAAACGCGCGACTGACAGCGCTGAGGATCCCACGGACTTCACCTCCGGGTGAGTCTCATAACCTGTACCGGGAGCCGGCAGCGGGCTGGCGGGGCCCGCCCGCGGCGCGGGGGGCGCGGCGCTGCGAAACCGCCTCACAGGTGAGCGCTGCCTCCCGCCGGCCCCGCCAACGGCTGCGAGCCCAGGGCCGCCCCTCCAGAGGACGAGGACGGGGACCGGGGCGGCTCGGGGCGGCTCTCTCCTCCTCCTCCTCCCGCGGCGATCCCGCCCCAGCTCCCAGATCCACACTCGCTCGCCGCCCGGGCACCCGCCGGCCGCTAACGGCCGTGCCGAGGGCCCCGCGGCCGCCGAGGCACGGCCAGCGGCGGGGCAGGAGCCGGTGCCGCCGGGATACAGCTCCCCCGCGGGAGCGGCACCGTCCTGGGCAGCCGGCTCCCGTCTGAACCGGCCCGGCTCGGCCCCCACGCCGCCTCCACCCGGCTCCCTCTCCCGCTCCTCCCCGCCGCGGGCCGCACCAATCCGCTCGGCCCCGGCTGCAAATCAAACTTGGTGCCCCCGGCTCCGCCGCCTCTCCCGCAGACCCCTGTCACTGCCGAAAACGGCCGCGGCACCGTCCCCACCCGCCCCCATGGCCGCGCCGCGCTGGAGGAGGCGGGGGAACGGGACGGGACGGCGGATTGAGCAGCAGCAGCACGGCACGGAGGAGACTTGAGCTCGTTTTCTTTGTCTGTCTCTCCTCCCACTCCCAGACAGTTCTGGAAACTGTGTATCACCTCTTGTCACAGGAAACCAACCAGCAGGCGGTGCAAACAAACAAACACCCTTTGCCTCCACCCTCCCCCAAACGCTGAACACCCACCGCCCGGCGCTGATGAACCGGGGGCGCCACGGGGAAGGGAACAGCAAATCTAAAGATAACCGAGCCCGGGGACGGGGCCGGGCGGCGTGGCGGCAGCAGCATCAGGGCGGCTTTGTCTAATTTCAGCAAGTGGAATGATCGCCGGAGCCGCACTCGCCTCCCGCGGGAGGCCGAGGACGGGCCGTTACACAGAAATAAGGCGGTTATCTGGCACACCGCAGCCCAGACCCAGCTTGCCCTGCCAGGCCCCGGGGGAAAGAAGAGGGCAATCGCGGAGCTACCCCGACCGGCGCCGGAGCAACTTCGGGCGGTCGCCGCCGCTCCCCGCGCTTCTAGTGCCCGTAACGTTACGTTCGCGTTTGGGCACCGCCGCTGACGTTCCGTTCTCTCGTCAACAAACTCCGTAACGGCCGCGCCGCTTCACCTCGGCCCCGGGAGGCCGGCGGAGCAGCGTCCTGCCCCGGGACACGCACCGCGCCGCGGGAGAGAGGGAGGAAGGCCCTCGTCCACCCTCCCGCCGAAGTTTGCACGGCCCCCCCATCCCCGAGCCCGCTCTCGCCTCGCCTCCCCGGCTCGGCGCTGGGCGCTGCGGGGCCGCCGTGCACCTGCTGGCCGCTGCCCCGCCGGCAGGGCTGCCGCCCGGCGGGCCCGGGCCGCTCCGCACGCCTCTGTCCCCGCACACGCTCTCAAACACGTGCACTCGAAGGCTCCGCAAGTCGCTCTCCAGCAGGAGACACCGTGCGCTCGCCTCCGGGGGACGGGACCGAGCACCGATGACAGCCCGCCCGGCGGCCCCGAGCACCCGCTCCTGCGCCCATCGCGCACACCACTAACCGGCTGCGGCTCTCCCCCTCCGAAAGGCAACTTCTGCTTAATTTCACCGATGAGCAGTTTTTATGCTTTCCAAGCATTTTTTTTTTTTCCCCCCTACGAGCGAAAGCCAAGTGCGGCTGGGGGAGAGCGGGGTGACCACACAGCGGCTCCTGCACACACACACACCCCCCGCCTCCCCCACGGACACGCTCCCGCCCTCGCCAGAGGCGACGGGTCTCGTGGGCATCTGGGCGACACGGTGACAGACACCGGCCATGGCTCCCCCCGCCCCCTTCCCACACATCCCCGTCGGAGCAGGACCTGCGCTCTGCCGTTGCCATCTGTCTACCAACTTGCTCCAACGCTTCCTACTTTCCGCGGCGGGGGATGCCCGGCGACGCCGCCGAGCCGCCCCCGCGGCGCAGCCCGCAGCGGGGCCGGGAGCGCCGCACCGCC
>JAVSBS010001836.1:9898-23501 GCA_033124195.1 Coracias cyanogaster | reverse complement strand
TGGTCGCTGCTACCAAGGCTGCCCACAACCTTCACTGCTTCAACCAACCCCTCCTTGTTAGTGAAAATAAGATCCAGCAGCTCTCCTCTCCTAGTTGGCTCATCCACTATTTGCATCAGAAAGTTATCATCAATGCACTGGACCCTCCCCAGAGTTTGCTCCTTTTCACCGCTGCAGGACACTGTGTTGCTTCTGAGAGCTTTTCTGCTGCATCTTCACCATAGCGGTGGCTGCAGGGACAGCCCACACTCGCTGCACGGTGGCTGTGGGAGCTGGTGTGGAGGTCTGCAGAGCACAGCTTGGGCACTGCTCATCCAGGTCTTAAACCATATGTGTGACTGAAGCTGGGCAATAATCCAATAAGAGAATCAAGGGATTGTTTGGAGAAACACTGAGATGCTCAGACTCGGGGGAGGCTGCCAGCTAACTCATATAATTAGGATATTGGTCCATCCCCTCTCATGGAAAAACACAGAACCAGCACAGATAATCCCATGCCTGAAGCTTGGGCTGTCTCTCCAGGGGTGAGTATTATTAAAAGTGTTTTGGGAGCAGCCAGGGGAAAGGCCACATGCTGAGCAGCATCACAGCATGGAACTGGGGAGCATCATCCTCTTTGGGACACCCGGAGCCCCTGCTTGCTGCAGCCGGCAGGAGCAGCAGGCTGCCCATCTCCAGGTCCCCTGGGGATGCCATGCAGGACCACCACTCTTTTTGCAAAGGTGAAATGGTAAAACCATTGTGGGAGAGAGGACCCTTCTTCCTCCTGCCAGACCCAGCTGGTGTGAGCAAACACCCTGTTCCTGGAACGGTGGTGATGACTGAACCTCTCAGCCGAGAGCCAGGTTGCTGCTGAACCTGTATGGTTTTCCTCTTTATTCTTTTCTCAATACTTTCCTGGCCCCTTTTCAGGGCAAATCATGGATTCCACTGCTGAGCGGATGCCGTGGGCAGCAGGCACAATGCTGGCAGCTGGTTCCTCAGGGGAAGGTGAGCGCAACGACTGTGCCTTAATATGCCATTAATAACCAGGAACAAAGCACAAACACTGCACACACTTTCCTTGGAGAAAATAAAATAAACTCAGCTAATTTAGATGTTAGTGTTGCACAGCCGTGGTTATTCCTGTGCTGCTTTCCTTCTGAATAATTAATACTTGCGAGGCTCATGACAAGCTGGTTTGATGCCTGCTGCAGGACACGGGTAGCTACACTGCAGGAATACAGTGACACCGGGGAGCAAGGCTGCACGCACGCTGGGGACAGTGCTGAAGCTCTAGAAATGCGTTGCAGATGCCAGGGTTCACCCCACACTGTGCCATCCTCCATCTCACCAGCATGGAGATGTCCCAGCAATGCTAGGGAAACATGGTCTTTGGGAAAACTGGCTTTGTTAGCCACCCTGCACCCTTCTCCCCCCTCCATGCCCCACTTGGGGAGCCCTATGGATTATAGATAACCATATATAAGAAAATAACTTCATTTTTAAGCAAGAGTGGCTTAAGCCAGCTTAAAAGCAGAGCTTGAAACCTTCTGAGCTTCATGGCAGGAGATACTACAGCCACTTCCGGCCAAGCTGCTGGTGCTATCAGCTGCCCATCAGACATGCTGCCACCAGCCTGCTGTCCCCTGTGGGACACAGTGATGGCTGCACAGTATAGCAAGGCTCCCCAGGCAGGCCCCCCAGGGCTCCAGCGCTCCTGAGAGGATCCCAAAGTCATTTGAGACCGATGCATAACAGGCCACATTGGTGAATCTTGCAGGACAACAAAATTGATGCATCTTGCCAACTCCAAGTCCTCTCAGCCCATTGGTAACTGCTGGTGCTGCTGCTAGAAGTTAAATTAAAAAACAGGTTAAAAAGGTTATTTTTCTTTTTTATCCTTGAGTGTGATGCTATCCTGTGATGCCTGTGAAGGGAGATGCTGCTGGCCACCCTGCCTACACCTCCATGTGGCCCCTCCTGCACCCACCACATGGAACCTGGGTGATGTTCTCCAGGCAGCAGAGACCAGGGCTGCCTCTGTTGCTATGGCAACACCCAAAACGGAGCCAGGAGTTTAATTATTTTTTTCCTCTGAAAGCAAAGCAACATGCCTGAAGAAAAAATTCATGACTTTGGTGACCCCTTGTTCACTTTCTGTGTGCATTTCATAGCACCTGTGCTGAGCAGGATGCCTGAATGGGCCAAAATGTCCCTGCTGAGCAGCCTATGTGCAACCACACATGGGATGGTCCAGTGAGGTGGCAACAGAAGGGACCAAAGCCTTCTATTTCCCTGCTCCATTGTAGCAATTCTCTGGCAAAATTACTCTTGAAGCAATTGTGCTTTGCACTCCCCTGTATTCTAGAGTTTTTTGACACCATCCAGAATACAGAGAAAGGGATGAAGGGGCCTGTGAAGGACAGTTATAATCAATTTCCATATTCTGATAGCTGATTCTCAAAGCTGACATTAGACCATTCCATCTCCAGCCAGCAAGATTTGTGCTGCTCTTTGCATTGCCATCATCATTTTTCTAGTTTTGGTTTCTTCTGTGCCAGCCACCTTTGTATGCTGCTTTGCACAGCCACAGGTTTTGGTGCTTTTATTTGGCTTGTGTTTTTAAACTTCCTTTTCATGCTTGAGCCAGCACCGATTGATCATAATTCCCCCCTCAGCCCACACATGCGTGGTTTGGGTGTACCACAGATCTCAGCAAGCCTCCTTGCAGCTAAACCTGCCCGCAGACAGTAGGCAGTGGTGACAGCCACACATCTTGCCAGGATGAAGATCCCCTACTTCTGTGTTGCCTGCTGACTGTGTGGCAATTTTGGACATACCCAATATCAGAAGTTGTCATTTTGAGTGGCACGAACTGCCATGTCTCCAGAAACCATGTCTTGCTGGCTGTGGCCAGGCACTTGTCAATAGGGAGCCAGGGTGGCTGCAGCTTCATGCACCCAAATGTGCTGCTGAGTCATTGCCTAGTCTGCGTGTGTGTGCACACGTGTTTGCAGCTATACTAAGCAGGTATTTTCAAATTGCTGCCATGCAGGTCCAGCACAGTGCACACAGGCAGTCTTGGGCAGGGAGGAGGCAGAGGAGCCTACTTAAGCATGAGCATCTGTGATAGGAAGGCATGTGGAGACGGGGCAGGAGAATATGCCATCCTGGACAAAGCTGCCAAGACATGGAAATACAGGGTGCCACACAGTGACTAGTAATACCAAATGGTCTCTCTTTGCCCAGGGTCCTCCCAAAAAGTCTCTTTGGCCAGGACCTTTTGCACAGGCACAACATTCAGCAGCAGCAGCATTTAAAAAGAAGGGAGGGACAAAGTGGGCATGAGGAAGAGGGTGGGACCAGCACCTGGAGGCTAAGCTGAAATGCAGCCTGTGAACATGATGGCAGATCACCCATGTAGGATTTAGACCCATCCAGTGAGGGAACTTTCTTGAAACTGTCCACTTCTCAGCTAACAGCACCAGCAGCGCATGGAGCTGATGGCATGGGCAGCATGGTTCCTTGCTGCATCACCTTGTATTTCTTACAAGCACTTTCCTGAGGATAAAGCTAAATGTCTTGCCTCTGGGTTTACCTTGCTCTCTCCTTTGACAAGCAATTTCCACCTCTCTCCTGCTGCACAAGTCACTTTGAAGTCTTCACCTCCATCAGCTGCACAGCTCTGTTTTACAGGTTCTTTCCAAAGCAAGACTGCTAGTTGATTCCCTCCTCAGTAATCTGATTTAAATCACTCTTCAATCATTAGTCATTTCCACACCTTATGGCAATATGGACAAATTAGCACCTTAAATGAGAGAAAAGTGCTTCTAGGAAATGGTTTTAATTTCTACTAGGTTTTAGAGAAGAGGCTGCTAACCTTGAATCAGTTGGTTCCTTTGCTGTGGGTGCATGAAGGAAAAGGGCATAAATAGCAAAGAAAAGGCACATCCTTGTGTTGTGCACAGGAGCAATACAGAAAAACACTTTCTGAGAGCTGTAGGGGCACTGGAAGGGGTACCAGGGTTTGTGGTGGTCCCTGTCTGCATCCTGCCTTTGCCTGCACCAGAAGCTGACAGTCATGGTGAGTATGTTTTTCTGGATTGCCCAACACCCTCTAAAACTCAGAGGTTTCAGTGCTTAATCAAAAGGTAGTTAGAAATGAGCGCTGAGGATGTGGGAACCTGTGCCCCACTCTCAGTATGTAGCCATCATGCCATCTGAATGGTGGTGAGATTTACCTTCCAGCTCGCCTCCTGGTCATGACTTTTCCTTAAAAGACAGAGGAAAATTAATATTTAATGTAAAAAACAGTGATGCTGGGAGGTGTTAAGACCCAGCTGCAGGTGATGGCATGGTGAGATTGCCGCTGGAAGCCAAGCCCAAAGGCACATTCACTAGCACTGCCAGGGGACCAAGAGGATTTTTGGTGCTGTAGAGAATTGACCACAGGCAGGACAGACATCTTGGGTGACTAGTTAGTGACTGACAAAGAATTGGAGCCCACAGGCATTCCCTGTCGCATCCTGGAAGAGAGGATGGAGTCGCACAGTGAGGACCTGGGTAAGCTGAGGCTGGATGAAACCTGTGCCCAAAGACACCTGCTGTGATTTCAGGTTTCATACAGATAAGAAAAGCTGAAGCGAATGGATTTGACCCAGGCAGGTTTTTACCTCTATCCATGTATCTTAGAGTAGCAAGCATTTTCTTATCTCAGAATAGTAATATTTTGCTATTTATGCCACCAGCATGAGTGAGAAGCCAAGCTTCAACAGTTCATTTCCTTAATCAAAAGCTACAACTGTGGTTCCCCACAGCCACAGGTGACAGTGATGCAGGCTGAGGAGCTGTTGCCACCTGAAACACCAGAGGAAAGGTTTTCCAACAACCTGTTAAAACAGCAACAAATTGCTTGGATCAGGTGGTACCCACCTGAGTGCACTCAAAGAGCAGAAGGGTGAGATCATAACCTCTCATTTACATCAGCCTCTGGCAAACATGATACCAGATTATTATTGGGATTTTTTTTTTTAATGACTCCAGGGCACAGTCTGAGGAACACCAGAGCAGTAAGCCTGATGTCTGAACCAGAAAAAAATCACTGGAAACTATAGCAAAGTACAGACTTTGCAGATCCTAGGATAAATGGGATCTATTAGGGAAGAGACAAAATGGACTTTTATAAATTAAATTCTTGGCTGATGCATCTATTCATGGTTTCTGCAGGAACAAAGGGGTAGCACATTCCTAAATGATCTGAGGGAGGGAGGGAAGGAAGGAGGGAGGGATAGATAGATACAGTGGGACAAGGATGTTTGCTAATGATACAGGATCATGAGAGATGATGCAAAATACTGCAGAATTGTTTCTCCATATTGGTGATCAGGCAGTCAAGTTATACCACAAATAAGCTTTTATAGAGAATTTGTGTTTAGAACCTTAGTGAGCTGAGTAAAAGGCTTCCCAAGGCACCACACATCCTGTGGAGTTCAGCTGGCCTCCAAAACCTCCCTCTCCTGCTTGGGCACAGCCACTCCTGCCTATGCAGCCCATGTGCCTATGTTTCTGTGCCCTTAGCTCCTCACTTGGTAATTTAAACTTCCAGGCTATTTACATGGGAGCTGGTACCTGGCTAAATCACGTCCAGCATCAGTGGTACTGGTGCGGACCAATGGCAAATAGTTCCACAGCTGCCTAATGCCAGCAGGGAACATTTTGATCAGCCCATCTTGACCCTGCAAATAACGCGGCCAGTGAATCTGCCTTGGTAATTTATGTACCAGGGTTGTACCTTTGGCCCAGGCTGAAGACAATGATAAACATCTGCCACCGAACTCCTGAGAGTGACGTCAACAGTCTTTTGTCTTAAGTCTGGTACTCGCTCAGCTGCATCCGTCTCTCCCAAAGATAAATTGTACTTTATTGCATGGCATTGCTCAGGACAGAAAAAATTCTCATTAGGCACCAGCAATTCAGCACTTAAGACCTGGAGTAATAAATAGCTTGGCCAGGGTAGCTTTTTGTCCCTTTCCACTTAGTCTTTGCTTTTCCCCTCTCAGCCCATGCACGCAATCTCTGGGTCTTGGGAAGCACAGGGGGAATGGCAGGGTGGCAGACGATGGCAGAGGATGGTTCCACAGTATTCCTTGGCATTACTGGGGACAGCATTAGGAATCCAGGGCAGCAGAGATGTACTCTGCCTCATTGCAGACCTACTGGCATCACATGCCCAAGCAGGGTGGTTTTCTTCTCCAGGAGAGGACAGCAGTGGGACAAACTCAGGGCTTCTCCCAGGGCATGTCTTGAGGTGGACTCACATCTCAGGATGTATCCAAGCCTCGGCTCACACCCAGACTAAGTCATCCAGCCCTGGGTATGGGGTGACCTCCACTTTCGAAAAGGCTTCAGCTCTCCTAGGGCCATGGGGTCTTCTCTGGCCCTGGGAAGGGGGCATGAGCAGGAGTGCAGGGAGCTGGGCACAGCCAGGCTCATCTCATGCAGAGATTTCTAGGGAGCCCCTGCTTCACCAGCCTGCCTGCATCTCTCAGCAGCTGCAGGTACTCCAGGGAGCCTCTGATGTGTCCTGCAAACCTCTGGACTTGGTGGCTTCGGGCAGAAGGATTCCTGGGGCTGCTGGCAACCCATCTGGAGGGATGCCTCCTGGGCAAGGTGCTGGTGTTGTCTGCTCTGGCCGCATACCTTCTCACCATCCTCCCCACAACTCAAAAACCCAAGATTTAAGGTGTTACTTTTCCTCTGCAAGCACCATTTCCCTCTCAGCTCACCTCAATTTATTTTCTGGTAATAAAGAAATTTCTTCTTTCCCCCTAAAAATGCAAGCAGAAACCATAGCCTTTGGAGGGTCCCAATGCTGAAGGCTGAGGAGCAGGTGGCAGCAAGCACCAACTGCCAGCTTTGGGCTGAAGGTGGAGCAGGCAAAGTGAGGCCCCAGCGTGGGCTGTTGCTGCCATCTAGCCATGCCACAGCCCACGCCCACACGCCCCGTAAAGACTGTTTTCCATGCAAGTTATTGCTTTTCTGCTTCTTTCCTCTTCTGAGCCACTGAGGTTAAGATAACTTTTAAAGTCTCTTTGTTTAGCCCACCTGTTCTGAGATTGCTGCCATAGCTGCTGCAGCGCTGAGGGCCAGGACATGCAGCAGCTCTGTGGTCAAACCCAAGCGAGACGTGCTGGGTGCTCTCCCCCGCTCCCCATGGCCATGGGCTTGCATCCAGTGGGTGTTGTGGGGTCATGCTTGCCACGTTACATCCACACAGTGAGATTCACCTCCCTGGAGGAGAACACCCTCTGTGCCCTGATGCTGGCATGGACATTGGACTCAGCACTCTGCCCAGTGTCCTACACCTGAGGCTGGCAACAAGTCTCTTGCTTTTGAAGCCATTTACTCCCTGCAATATCTGTAGCTGTTGGCTGGTCTGAAAGGAGGAGTGAATGATGGTTCCCAGTCTGATGGGCAGCATATTCAGCAGGGGATGAAGAGAAACTGCTTCAGGAAGGCAAGATGCCACCTTATGAGGGTCAGAGCTCCTGGATGAGGAACCTTCTTCACCACATGGAGCAGGATAGGGCTCTTCCCCTTGCTCCAACAGCCACACTGTGGTTTTGGTTTAGTGTCCATTAACACTTCTTGCCTTCCTCCACCTTTTCTTCGAGGCAGAAAAGGGTCCTCTCTCCTCAGCAGCTCCTCAGAGGCAGCTGCCCAGTTTACATCTTTTTTAACACTGGAGCACAGACTCACCAAGGAGAGCCTCACCAATGGGAAGGCAGCCAAGGAGCTAGTGTTGGCAAAACTCACTGCTGGACCAAGGAGACTGCACTGTGGGACTCAGGCCCCATGGCACTGCCAGACTCACTGGGGAGCAGGGTGAGGACAAGTGCACTATGATTGGAAAGGACTTTGATGTCTCTAGCCCAAGATTCTGCTCCAAGAAGGATCAGCTCCAAGATCTGCCCATGGTTGTTCAGGACTTAGCTCCATCAGGTCTCAAAAGTCTCCAGAGATGAAGCCTGGCCAGCCCCACCAGCAGCCTGGTCCCTTCCTGGCTATCCTCACAGGGCAATTTTCTCCTTGCACCCAGCCTGATGCCCTGGTTCCAGTTTATGTCCATTGTCACCTAACATCAGTACTTTTGCAAAGCTGCTCTACAGAAGGTGGCATAAATCTCTTCCATGGACTTACTCCCCTAAAAAACCCTGACAACAGCAAACTGAAATTAACCCCAGGAACAACAGAAGAGAATAAAAAGCATCACAGAAAAAGGTACTGGAAGAGCCAAGCCTCTGGCTGGGCTCCATGAAGGAAGCTGGAAGCTGAGGGGACATTTGAGGTAACACCCTTAATAAAAAAAAACAAACCAAAACAAACCTCATTTTGAAGTTTTCTGTGTATTAAAAACCTCAAGTCCTCTGTTTCCCATTTCAATGAACAGATGGGAAAGGAGCTTTGTTTGGTTGTCTGGGTTTTTTTTTTCTGAGATGTGCAATAGTTTATTACTTTGTACATATTTTTTCCTTGTACTTTCTTATTTGCATTTGTTCCTTCTAATAACATCTTGCTCATGCTGCGGTCTAATAGTGTGGGAGTCCTTTGAAAGTTTTCCTTTGCCCTCCTTTCTCCTGCCTTCCCCGGTGATGAGAGGCAGTGGTTTTTTTGATGCTTTTTTTGAGCTGAGCTCCATCTTGCGGGCTTTTGCTTGGCTAATTAGTCACCACATCCTTATCTCTGAGAGGATCTTCCTTGGCCTCAGTCAGAGGAACACCTCTGCTTTGCAGTTAGGATAATCACCCACTGGGGGATGAAATCCACATGGCACAAGCAGAGAGTCCTACAGCACCCACCTCCCGGGGAGTTTGGTGAGCCACCCTGGCAGGGTGCAGGAGTTTCCTTCCCCCAAATCAGCAATCATCTCCCTGGCCAGCTGGATTTTCTTTTGCTTTTCACTTTGGTCAGATGCTTTAATGGTTTAATGTCAGTTTCGAGTGCAGGAAAGCGGGAAATACTTATTGAGCTGTTACAGTGAAATCTTGTTGCTACTGATGAATTATAGTTAAAAGCAAGTAACTGGAGTTTTTAAGCAGGATTTTTTTTTTTTCCTAGCAACACAATAGGTTATTTTCTTCTTGTCCTCACGGTAAAGGCAGCAGCACTTCCATTATCTTACTGAAAACTGCATCCACGTTATCCTGTTCAAGCATTGCAACCCTGTTGCTTGCAAGAGTGCCAACCTAGAGCTAATATTTTGTTCCTGTCAGCTAATGAGGTTAGTAGCCAGTGGCTCTGTACCACACAGGCAGGGTGGGCCACTTGGGCCTCCGCAAACCACTCCGAGAGCATGAATCGAAGAGAGTGTAACTGGGAGGCACTTCTTTTTTTTGTGGCAATACTGTGGGCAAGACTGGGACCAGCTCCCTAAAATGAGAGAGGAAGAGGGAGGCTTGGTTTCAGAGCACTAATAGTTTTGTCTTTCAGCAAAGACTAACAGACTGAGAAAAATTGTTACTGTGGTATAACAATGAAGAAACACATCAAAATAAGGGTCTAATATTAGTAGGACTCTTGCAATATTTGCAAGGCACCGTGGCCATACACAAGACGGCAGCGTGCTCCCCTGAGGGAGCTCCCTCCATTTGCCTGTGCCCAAGCATCTGCCTGTACATGGCCTCTCCTTACTGAAATGGAGGCAGTTCAAGGGGCCACCATTGTTCACGCCCTAAGTGCTCACCTTCGCATTAGCCCTCAGACTCACACTGCAAAGGGCAATGTCTGGGTGGCTGTACCCCTCTGAGCACTCATCATCATTTTTCCTAAAGTAGCACTGCTGTGATTTAGCTGCTCTAAACACCTCCTGTAGGCAGAGAACTACAAAAGCAGCTGAAAAGCAATAGCAAAGTTTTGCCAAAATCCACGTCCCAGGCCCACATATGCTCCCTGTTCTCAATGTATTTTCAGGCTAGCCAAATACAGTGTTTTAACTAGCTGAAGATGAATTTGAATTGGAGGCATTTGTGACATGGCTATTGAAACCAGACCATAGCCACTGAGATACAAACTGCCTTCAAACTGTAAAGAAAGGCCAGTGGTGCATGTCAAAAACAGGGACACTTCTCTGAAGTAAATTACTCTTCCTTGTTTTGGTACTGATCAGTGCTTATTTCAAGAGAAAATTAAAACTAATAATTATTATTGCAATGATTGATGACCTCTTACTTTTTGACAATCAAATAACATATTCATCTAAGCTCTTCTTGCAATACTTGCGGATAATGATTTATTTCTTTGTGGAAGAGGGTTGGTTTTGATTTGGAAAGAAAAATTCAATTTCAGTCTTACTGCAAATTGGTGCTGTGTTTGCCTATAGAAGATACGTTTAAATGGTAATACTAATCATAGAATGGTTTGTATTGGAAGACACATTTAAAGGTCATCTAGTCCAACCCCCTGCAGTGAGCAGGGACATCTCTAACTAGATCAGGTTGCTCAGAGCCCCATCCAACCTGACCTTGAATGTTCTCAGGGATGAGGCATCTACCACCTCTCTGGGCAACCTGTGCCTGTGTTTCAATCATAGTCATTGCAAAAGAATTATTCCTGATATCTAGTCTAAATCTATCCTCTCTTAGTTTAAAATCATCACCCCTTGTCCTACCTGGGGGGTGAGGTTAGTGAGAGAAGAGCGCTCTCTCCAGCTCAAGGTCTGCTCCCAGAGGAAGCCTCACTCCTGCAGGCGGAGCTGTTGGGTCCCTTCTCCACTCTGCTCCCAGCTCTGGGTTAGCCCGTGGGTGGAGATGAGGTGGCACACTTGCCTTTTCCAAGGGGATTCAGGCACTGACACCCTTTGTCTGCAAGACCTGTGTTGTACCCTGAAAGTTAGCAGCTTAGAAATTAAATTGTGAGTTAAATGCTCATGCAGCAACACAAGGGCAGTCTGCCCTGTGGTACACTCTGCCATTGGTAACTCCCACCTTGTCCCTTACTTCCTCAGGCTGCTCTCTCATACCTCAGTATTCTCCACTCTCTCCTTAACACTGTTAGTTTTCCAACTAATGCAATTTCAGAGGATCAGCATTTCTCAACTTTTTTTGGTATGTGAAATTACATTTGCACCAAAGGGTGTCAGCTGAACTCTAGTACAGGCCGTGTATTGCCACAGGTGGACTTAGGGAAGGTATCTGCTAGACTTGTTTGACCTCAAGTGGCTTCACCGCTCAAGAAAGAGGAATGGGGTGATGAGAAGCCATGCCCTCAGCTCAAGATGCCTTGGTATTTGCCTGAGGTATCACTCTCTTTTTTCCAAGAGTGATCCCAAGAGAACCAGTGCCAGTGAGAGGAGTGACTGCTGGGAGCGTCAGGAGCAGGAGTGCCACAGTCTCTGCAAACAGGCATGCGTCTACAGTGAGACAGACACGGCAGTGTACAGAGCATGGTGAGCAAGCTGAAAGGCACAGGCTATTCCTGGCTCAACTTTGGTATTTGTTGAGCTAATTATATAAGACAGATGCAGCTGATCTCATTTTTTCTGGCATGCAGCTCCTCCTTCCCTCCCCTATTAGACAAACTTGCTCCAGGGAGGAATAATTAAGATGTGTAGTTAGAATAACTGAATTTGATCAATGAACATGACAAACGAGCAAAGCCTTTGATGGTCCAAGACTTGGAGAAGGGAGGTCAAACTAAATCATAGGGGTCACTGCTGACTTTGCTACATCTTTGCTGTCCTACCTGATGCTCCAGATTACATAGGAAATGTATTTCCCTAGTTTGGATGGTAGGGGGTCAAACTCCAGTCACCATATGACCAATTCTTGTCACCTGGGGTATTGTAAAAATCAATTTTTAAAAGTAGAACTGGACCACTAAGATTCTGTGTAAGCCAGAAGCAGGGCAGCGTGATATGAAGGGCGTACATTCAGTATCTGAAAGCCCAGATCTGCTCAGCATAATCCAACTTAAAATGGGAAACCTGTGTCTTGCTTAGAAACACACCACCATTACTGTGAAGATTTATTACTCCCACAAGTACTAAAAGTCAGCTAGTAAAACCCATTGTGGTTTGGGGGAAGGGGGGGGGTGAGGTTTGGAGTTGTGGGGAGTTTTTTTATACCTGCCCCAGAAGAGGAAGGTAAAGAACTGAGGTGAGCTCCATCTCTTTTGGGGAGCAGAAGTTAATCAAAATGCTGCCACCGACCTGGCCTCCAGCAAACAGATGGGGTTTTTTTCTGGGAGGGACAAATCCCAACAAACTAATGAGCCAAACAGCTGGCTACTGTATACAAGAGAATAAAGGCAAGTGTTACTTCAGTCATACACTTGAATCTAGGAGTAAAGAAATAATAGACAAATAAATAAAGTCACTTGGAATGCTTCAGAATAATCAGAGATGAGGTACCATTGCTTCTGTTCACCCTACTAGCTCACCTAGTGAAGAGCACAGCCTCACCTGAAAGCACAGAACAGAGCTTAAACACCTTCTTTCGCAGCTGCTTGTAAGAAAACAGCTTTATTTCTTATCTTGCTAGAGCTACTGTTTCTATCAGCAGTTCACCACTTGTATGTCCCTTTACATATCAACACTTACTCTAAATCAGCTTAAGCTTTGTGCATTTACTCCATACACTAAGGTCTTTACACATCAGGCATTTGCCAAGAGAAGCCTGAAGTCAACCAGAACAGATCCAGATCTGGGGCTGATCAGTCCATAAGAAACATTTTGCAATTTTAGTGCAACAAGTGGCAGCAAACTAGCATCAGGCCAGGTAGAACTCAGACTGCTTTAATCCACACTGCTTAGTCTGAGCACTCATTCCCTGGTACTCAGCCACATAGTTTCAGGTTAAGTTTTCCTATGACATATTTTAATACTCACCCAGGTAGGAGCAGCTTGTCAGTGGCAGCCATGGAGCCATTGCTGTGGCACCAGGGAAGATTATGGATAGCTTCCTCTTGGATGCACTCATGTGGCAAGTGTGGGACAACCAGGGGATCAGGCCTAACCATCATTGGTTCACGAAGGGCAGGTCCTGTATGACCAACTTAATCTCCTTCTATGACCAGGTGACCCACCTAGTGGATGAGGGCAAGGTGGTAGATGTTATCTACCTGGACTTCAGTACGGCATTTGACACAGTTTCCCACAGCATCCTGTTGAACAAGCTGGTGGCTCACAATATAGACAGGAGGACTCTTCAGTGGGTTAAAAACTGGCTGGATGGCCAAGCCCAGAGGGTTGTGGTGAATGGAGTTAAATCTAGTTGGCCACCAGTCACAAGCAGGGTACCCCAGGGCTCAGGTCTGGGGCCAGTCATGTTTAATACCTTTATCAATGACCTGGATGAGGGGCTTGAGTGCTCCCTCAATTTTGTGTCATCTGCAAGTTTACTAAGCAGGAGCATTGATCTTCTTGAGGAAGGCTCTGCAGCGGGATCTGGACAGGCTGGATTGATGGGCTGATGCCAATTGTATGAAGTTTTAACAAAGCCAAGTGCCGGGTCCTACACTTCGGTCACAACCCCTGGCAACGCTACAGGCTTGGGAAGTGTGGCTGGAAAGCTGCCTGGTGGAAAAGGACCTGGGGGTGCTGGTGGACAGCCGGCTGAACATGAGC
>JAVSBS010001835.1:25000-30582 GCA_033124195.1 Coracias cyanogaster | reverse complement strand
TCAGTCAGGCCACCACATTCCCTATGAGCCACCCTCAAGCATTTGCAAATGAGTCAAGTGGATGAAAGATGTTCAGGTGTTCCCTTTGCTGCACTGAATGCCAGCAGAGTGATAAAGAGGGACTTTCAGAGGCAAAGGAGTTGTCACTGGTTTTTGTTCTCTGCTTCCAAGTTTTGAATGTGACCTTCTACCTGAGACTTTTAATGTATTTTTGCACTCTAGCGTACACCCCATTGTACCCAAATTCATCCCTGAAATACATTTTCCATGTTTGCAATACTTGTAGAAATTATGTTTATAGAATATCCTTGGAAGAGAATGAACCCTTTATTCATAATACATAAGCTTTACATTTTTAATAACAGAATTAGACCTTCACTGATTTTATAACTATACTATTAGCCAACACACTCCGGTTTCAAATTAATTTGAAATAACTCACACAATGACTTTCTGCAGTTAGAATTGGAGAAGCATGGACTTTGAAGCAGACACCGTCTGTTAAATTAAGCGATAACTGCAGCTACCGCTAATGAAAGCACATAACAGTTTTCCTATTCCTTTGCACATAGCCTGGATTTCTCCCAAGACTGCAGAATGGATGAGCTGCTTATCACCTTTTGCTAAAATCTGATTTCAGAAGTGGCAAAAAGGTCTCTGAATAAACTGCATTTCTCAGTATTCTTCCCCAACTTTTTGTATCACGCAAATCGGCCTGTTTAAAAGCATAATGATAATTTATATGTATGGAGTATATGCTACATTCTCACTAAATACCTACATTGGATTAGTACTTCCCACCATGTCCCTCTGTGGCAGGAGATGTGACGTGAAAACGCACGTGACTGGAGACCTCTGAAGATGTCAGTGACTCTGCTGCAAGTGAAGAAAAGCTTCCCTTCAGGACAGCATTAAACATATGTGGGAGCTTTCCTGAGGGAAGACTATAATGTTCGCCAATGCCTAACAAATCTAGGACCTAATTGGAACTTTTAGGTGCTGTTATAATATGATTATTTATTACACAGGCCATATTAATGCATAGGGTATACACGTGCTGAAATTCAAGACTGTTAAGAAACATGATTATGAAACTGAAAATATATTTGGGAAATTGTACTGTAATAAATGTCTTTGTCACTGTGCTGTTAAATTCACAAGACATGGGTTGGCAACTAAAACATTGTATTATCTTGGAGTGGAAGAATCCCATCTCACCCCTCCCTACCAAGCCCTCTAATGTCCTAAATTTTCACAGAGCCTTATATCACAACACTGAACTCAACAAAGCTATTTACGTAAGTTGCTGCTACTGCAAACTCAGTATCTGTAGTGATATACTCAAAATCCAACAACAGTATCCCCATGTATCAGGTGAGGAATAAACTGGAGCTGTTGGTTCTGTCCACATACTCCAGAATCAGCAACTTTCTTTACTGTAAATAGTTCTGTGGCTGATTCAAATAGACCAACACATGCAAAGAAAGGCAACTAGTGCTGGGAAGTTCATAACCACTGAGGAGAAAAGGTTCTCTACTTTTGAGGACTGACAGATCCTCATATGATAAACCTGTCAGAAGTGTTACCTAACGTTGTTGTCTGCAATGCAATCTGTTTCCCAGTAACACTGGGTCTGAGTAGCAGTAATAGAATTAATTATACTTCATTTTGCTGTCTTTAACAGTATTGACCAAATTTAAGAACAAATGAGAAGCGCTTATCAAGCTTGAAGAAAATAATCCATCAGTGGCACAATTTAAATTCTCTGCAGTTCTCTTATTAATCAAAGTAACACTTACTATCCTATCTCCACTTCCCATTAACAGTCATTAAGCACTGTTGCTGATTGAAGCAATTTCTTTAGGGATCTCAACCTCATTTTTAAGAGAACCTTCTACAGTGGAAAACAATATCATACAGGAACAGCGACTTCAAGAGAGGAAGAAGGTTCTTCAATCATGTTTTGACCTTGACATTTCTCTGCAGCAGAAGTTCACCAAGTACACAACCAACATGCTCCAAACTTCTGCCATCTTTCTTCTGGCAGCACCAGTGCACCCCTATTAACCAGGGAGAAAAACACCACTTCAAAAGACAGTTATAACCCACAGGTTAAGTGTCTCTAACAATTGCACCAGCCTGCATCAGTGATTATTATTTATAGATCCTTTTCATACACAGTGAACCAATAAACAAAAAAAGAAATCATGAGACAGTTCATTCTGTCACCTTACTGTCAGCCCTCAGAGAAATCCAAGCTGTGATAAATCTCAAAGGTTATATGGTATAGAAACGATTTCTGATGTTGACTTTTTCTCCCTGTTATAAACAATGTCACAGATTGATAGCTTTTGTTGGAATAAATGCAGTCCTTCTCAGAGGGAGCCTAGCACATGGGTGTAGCACAAAGGGGAAGAGAAAAGCCTGGGCTATAAGCACTGAGCTGCAGCAGCACAGATCAATACATGTTGAGGGCTGTGGGTGCATTTTCCGAGCTCTACACTGTTGATCCCAGGCTTTTGGGTGGCACAGGACCACCTGGGGTAACAAAAAGCACTTTCCAATTCAAGGGGTTCCTCTGCATTCTCAATGAGTTTGTTCTGTGGATGAGGTTTGTTGGATTCCCTGCAAGGCCCTTGGGTTTACTGATTTTACAGGACTTCATCTTGTGCCATTGTCCCCTAACTCAGCATTTCCCAGAATATTTCACATTTACTGCTTTAGACAGTTTTAAGGAAAATGCATCTCTTCCTAAATTAGAACAATACTGGGAGGGTGGAGAAATCAGAGCTAACTTATATTTGAGCAGCAGTAAAAATCCCAACCTATAACATGTCACAACGATGTTTATGTGCAAGACAGATGTTCACCACATCACAATACAGCTTGGCAAAAGGCGTACTTCAGAGCCTGACTGCACCTCAGTATTTCCACATCTCTCTCAGAGCAGGACTTTTATTGACTGGCCATTTTTGTCAGATACCCATCTGCCTCTTGGCCTTTAAACACAAATTTTTCTGGCTAGTGTATGGCTGTGGCCACATCAAACCTACTATCAGCCTTATTCGACTCAAACCTCCAACATTCAACAGCTCATAAGATCGATCATAAATGTTCACACTGTGAACTGTTTCCAAAGTTTGCCACTCATCATGCTGAGTAACTGAGTTCACTTTATCCTTTCAGGGAAGAAAAATCCATCAGTGGTACTAAATATAGAGTCATCACTTCTGCTTAAGAAGTACTTGACCTGCAAATTAGTGGGTACTGAGGAATATTTTAGGGATGTATCATTGGATATCTGAATGGATCTCATTCTGGCAGTGTCTCAGTTGTCAAAAAACAGGTTACTGGCCTTGATGGTCATTGGGACTACCCTAGTGTGACTATTTCATATCCACTGCCACAGTCCTTCCACTTCAGGGAAAGAGGGAAAAAAAGATGCAAGTTTGGCTGTGTGCTCTGCCTATTTACTAGCTCCACTTGTGTTTATACTGGATAAAAATACAGTACGACCTTGGAATCTGATGGTCAAACTGCATACTGATTTGATTCCACACATAAATCATAGGCTGGGTATCAGGTTGGCAAAATTCAGCTTAAAACAAAGGGAAGAACAAAACACCACTTAACTTCTGTGCAGTTAACCACACAATTCCAGACTCCACAATATGATATGTTAGGCTAGATTTTGGATCAATGTAATACCTTCTCCCATTAAAGCACTTAAAAAGGAAAACGTCTTACAAAGTGTCCCATTAGGCTGACAAATTTACAACACTGTGAATAGAAAACCAGAATACAGCATTGTGTTCAGGGAGCATGAATGGATTTCAGCTGTGTAGTGTTTCATCTACACGAAGAAGGTTAGCACATACTTTCTCAATATTTATCAGCCCCAATTGCTACAGATACATGTATTAAAGTAAATTAGCAATCAATTGTGGAGTGAATTACGCCAACTGTAGTGGGACTGAATAGAGACACATGGGAACATAGTACGTTTAAGCTTCCGTTTCTGCATGTCACTTACCATTAATGCTAGATATGAGTAGAAGGAAAATCCTTTTCCATGCACTCTCATACACAGGACATCATGCTGGCAAAGCCCTTGGTATACAGTGGGAATGTTCAGCTCTGTTCTTCAGTAGCTGTAGGTGGGGACATAAAACTGTGCTGGTAGAAAATCTAAAAGCTCTATTGATGTACATGATTGACACTGTAAAATAATTTAAAACAAAGGAATCATAGGGGGAAATAAAGCTATAAGACAGAAAAGATCATTCTGTGCATAAAAGCATACCTTCTTTTCCTCCTTCATGAGCTTAGCCCCAGTTGTAAGTCCCATAAACCAAACAGAATACAAAGTCACTAATTGCAGCACAGCTATTGAAATAATTTATGCCATAGCATCCATAGCTTCCTATCATCTTTCTAGGGCACTTGGGCTGCAGTAACTATCTATTCTAATAAGTTAACTCACTGCATTATATAGCCTGTTAGTCAAAAGAGCTGCTGGGAACAATCTATTCCCAGTCAAGCCAGAGAAGGCTGCTTGTTTAACTACAATGATATTTTACAAAAAGTAAGCACATTTAATACCACAATCATAGAGCTGTAGATATTTTTGGCTTATTAAAATGGACATATATATGACAGGACAAGGGGAAAAAGGCAATTTTTATTCTCATGCTTTTAATTTTTAATGTAAGCACCGTATTATGATAAGAACTTCCAGCACATCTTACATAATAGAAAAATAAAACACCTCTGCACAGAACAAAGAGTCGTATAATGTTGAAGGTCACTTGCCTTACAACTTTACAAATAGTTCATTGATATAATGTGAGAGTGAGGTAATTAGAATATACTAAAAACAATAATAAAAACCACTGGCTTTTGTTTACACTGTTACAAGTGAGCAGGAGCCCTATTACCTCTGCAAACTATTTTCACTTAGCACAATTCAGGTGGAATTATTGCCATGACCTTTTAAAAATGTAAAAGCATGAATCGATAGCCTTTCAGAGGCACGACTGCAGGAGCAGAATGTGGTGGTGTGTATTTCTGCATCAGAAGGCAGCTGAAACCTAATTATCGTCAATCACATTCAGGTAAGTCAAGGCAGTGACAAGCACTTTGCAGGTGAGAGTAGGTGGGCACGTGCCTATGGGGATGCATTTGTGTGCACGAGTATGTACCTGCAGCTCTTCCAACACCCATAAGTTGAGATTTAAATGTGAGTTACAGGCAGTGTCACTCATTTACAACAACTAACACCGGTCTGCCAGAAACAGCAACCCGCCAATGATGTATGGGGGGCTGGCAGGCTACCACCCTCCCACAGACCTTGCAGCCCTGAGCTGCGCCAGATCACTGAGGTCATCAAAACACTTACTTGGACTCTGGCCATCCAGTATTAGAAAATAACAGTTGGCCAATCATCAACACTACTCAAGCCCAAGGACAACATAAGAAACCCCATTTTGATATTTCTTCCTCCCCATCCCCCAAGGCATCAATCCTTACAGTTCATCCTTGGAGGTCATGGATTGGGGTGGGGGGGTGTCCCACAAACCTCC